>WARS01000086.1:1277500-1415000 GCA_008933995.1 Datnioides undecimradiatus | reverse complement strand
CAGCTAGCTGTCGCTCCAAACGGACGCTAACACTCCCGTCCACACGCTGTCGCTGCTGCCCATCGGCTCTGCAGGGAGCAGTGTAACCGGGATGACTACTGGCAGCCAGAGAAGAGAAGAAACCCTGAACCAAAGCACAACTTCCTGAAGAAACATGCTGCTGCAGACTGGAGAGAGCTGCTGCAGACAGGCTGCAGCTAATGCTATCAGCTAAAGCTACTGTGCTGAGCTGCAGCAGGACACAGAGGAGCAGGTTTCATCATGTGGACGACGACAACCTGAGTCTGTCAGAGACACACACACACACACTGACGGGGGGCAGCTGTCCTGCACAGTTCACCTTTAAATCGAATGTAGACTGATTAGAAATATGAAACACCTGGTTCATCTTCAGTCCTCGCAAGTTTAGTACAAGTACACTCATCTGCATGACACACACATACACACACACACACACACAGATGCACACACAGACGCAGAGTGGGAGGGCGGGCCAGGCCAGTGTCGACCCCGGGACATATTAACCTCACTGAGGCTCAGGCTGCTGCTAATACAGACAGACTGGGACGCACACACACACACACAGTATCTCACACACACACAGTAACAGTATCACACACACACACACACACAGTAACAGTATCACACACACACACACAGTATCACTCACACACACAGTAACAGTATCACACACACACACACACAGTATCACTCACACACACACACACACACACACACACACACAGTATCACACACACACACACACACACACAGTATCACACACACACACACACACACACAGTATCACACACACAGTATCACACACACACACACACACACACAGTATCACACACACAGTATCACACACACACACAGTAACACACACACACACACAGTAACAGTATCACACACACACACACACAGTATCACGCACAGTATCACACACACACACACACACACAGTATCACGCACAGTATCACACACACAGTATCACACACACAGTATCACACACACAGTATCACACACACACACACACACAGTATCACACACACAGTATCACACAGTATCTCACACACACACAGTATCACACACACAGTATCACACAGTATCACACACACACACAGTATCTCACACACACACACACACAGTATCTCACACACACACAAAGTATCACACACACACAGTATCACACTCATTTGTACCTGTGCACAGTGAAAACACACACAGACTGAACAGAGGCTGTAGAAGCAGGAGGAACATCCCCACTCATGCTCAACCTTTCCTCCTTCCCTTCCTTATCCTAACTTCCTTCCTTCCTTCCTTCCTTCCTTCCTTCCTCCCATCATTTCTTTTAAATAAAGAATATAAGTTTCTAAAATAGTCCAGTGCTCTGCCCACCCCTCCTCTCCCTGTTTCCTCACCTCCTCTCCCCATTAACACCCATCTCCTCACCCCACTTCTTCCCTCACCCCCACTCTCCTTCTCTCCTCTCCTCTCATCTCCCCGTTTCCTCACATCTTCTCTCCTTTCTTCTTCTCTCCTCTCCCCATTTCCTTTCCTCCTGTACCTCGTTTCCTTCCCTCCTCTCCCTTGTCTCCTTCTCTCTTCTCCCTGTTTCCTCCTCTCCTCTCTTCAGGCTGACTCACTCTGTGTATGAACAGTCTACTGATGAATGAGGTCAGTCTGTGTGTGTGTGTGTGTGTGTGTGTGTGTGTGTGTGTGTGTGTGTGTGTTACTGTGTGTGTGTGTGTGTGTGTGTGTGTGTGTGTCAGCTGTCTGCTCTTGCGTTCGGCGCAGTCTCAACATCACTTAACATCTGACATTTTGGGATGGGAGGGGGAGGAGGGAGGTGGATGAAGCTACACACACACACACACACACACACACACACGGGCACTTAACTTTGCCAAAACACACAATATCTCTCTCTCATTACACACACACACACACACATGTACACACACACTCTGACGGAGCGAGACTAAAAGTGCATTACGCAACCATGTTCCAGACAGTGGTAATGTAGTGTGCCAGAGGGCCAGGCGGGCAGAGAGACATGCCAACACACACACACACACACACACACACACACACACACACTCAACATCGTGCATCCTCCTCGTACACACAGATCATAAATAAGTCACTCCATTAAAATGTTTGTTTAGACTGACTCACCCTGCTAGCAAAACAAACAAATCCCCTCACACACACACACACACACAGGTCTGAGCAGGATGGGATGTGAAGGGCCTTTGACCCGGCGCCGAGCCTCCGGGCCTGGCCGTGTCGTCAGACATTAAAGGTGGACGAGGCAGCCGAGCGTGAGCGCTTATCTTTTTTTAAAGACGTGTGGGCGATACACCGCCATGTTTTCATCCCCGTCAGGACGGAGCCGCTCGCCCTCGCCGCTCCTTTAATCACAGCCTGGGTCCACGTCAGCCAATCAGAGCCGCGCTTCATCACTCAATGCTGCGACACGTTGACTCTATAGGACGTCGACTCCGCGTCTTTATATTTAATTCAGAAAACACGTTTCTGTTCTCGCCGCCTGAAACCTCAGAGTTTGTCATCTCGTGTCAGGCTGTCGAACGTTTACACCCCGCACGGAGCGTTTCTCCTGACACGCCATGAAAAAATGATTCTGCAGGAGCGCTGAGTTTAGTTTTCATGTTTCTGGGGTTAAAAAGTCACAGTCACCGAAAAACAAACAGCAAATCATTTATCCTTTTTTTCTTCATTATTTCTAAAATTTTCCAATGATTTACAGTTTTCTGACAAACCTTCAGCTGATTAATGTCTCTGGTGTCACATTAAAGGTTTTTAGTGCATTAAATTCAGTTATTCACACTTTACTTTGAAATAAAACTGTTGTTGCGACTGTGAGCGCAGGAACCTGTAGTTAAACCTGCAGAGACCGATGATCATGAATCCTGACGGAGGAGAGCGGGACGCACATTCACACGTTTGGATCATAAACCACACGTGTAAATGATGTTGTGATGGACGGTGAAGGTGATGTTCATGTCTCTGCAGGAAGCAAACAGGAGCGAGTGTAAACCCACAGACACTGAAGCCTGGGCGGGAGCTGTGTTTGAAATGGTCTGATATTCTGCCGACTGACGTCTCTCTGTGTTTCTGTGTTTCTGTGTTTCTCTCCAGCGGCCAGCAGCAGTTGGCTTCAGGAGCACGTCGCAGATCTGAGCCGAAGGTAAAAACATCTTTTTCACAGTTGCTGTCGCTGTTTTTAACCGTTTACAGCCTGAATCCATCAGTCCCTCCATCCGTCCCTCCATCCGTCCCTCCATCAGGTCCTCCATCAGTCCTTCCATCAGTCCCTCCATCAGGCCCTCCATCAGTCCCTCCATCAGGCCCTCCATCAGTCCCTCCATCAGGCCCTCCATCAGGCCCTCTATCCGTCCCTCCATCCGTCCTTCCATCAGTCCCTCCATCCGTCCCTCCATCAGTCCCTCCATCAGGCCCTCCATCAGTCCCTCCATCAGTCCCTCCATCAGGCCCTCCATCTGTCCCTCCATCCATCCCTCCATCAGGCCCTCCATCTGTCCCTCCATCAGTCCTTCCATCAGTCCTTCCATCAGGCCCTCCATCAGGCCCTCCATCAGGCCCTCCATCAGTCCCTCCATCAGGCCCTCCATCAGGCCCTCTATCAGGCCCTCTATCCGTCCCTCCATCCGTCCCTCCATCAGGCCCTCTATCCGTCCCTCCATCCATCCCTCCATCAGTCCCTCCATCCGTCCCTCCATCAGTCCTTCCATCCGTCCCTCCATCAGTCCCTCCATCCGTCCCTCCATCAGGCCCTCCATCAGGCCCTCTATCCGTCCCTCCATCCGTCCCTCCATCAGTCCCTCCATCCGTCCCTCCATCTGTCCTTCCATCCATCCCTCCATCAGTCCTTCCATCCGTCCCTCCATCAGTCCTTCCATCCATCCCTCCATCAGGCCCTCTATCAGGCCCTCCATCAGTCCCTCCATCCGTCCCTCCATCAGGCCCTCTATCCGTCCCTCCATCCGTCCCTCCATCAGTCCCTCCATCAGTCCCTCCATCTGTCCTTCCATCCGTCCCTCCATCAGTCCTTCCATCCGTCCCTCCATCAGTCCTTCCATCCATCCCTCCATCAGTCCTTCCATCCGTCCCTCCATCAGTCCTTCCATCCATCCCTCCATCAGTCCTTCCATCCGTCCCTCCATCAGTCCTTCCATCCATCCCTCCATCAGTCCCTCCATCAGGCCCTCCATCAGTCCTCTCTGCTCAGCTCCTCCTCTCGTCCTCTTTCACTGATTCATCAGCAGGTCTCAGGTCAGAACAGGAAGGATTCACTTACACTGACTCAACACCAGACCCCAGACCGATGTGGGCTCTCTGAGGCCGACAGAAGGAAAACCTTACAGCTGATCAGTGTGTGTGTGCTGATCAGTGTGTGTGTGTGTGTGTGTGTGTGTGTGTGCTGATCAGTGTGTGTGTGTGTGTGTGTGTGTGTGCTGATCAGTGTGTGTGTGTGTGTGTGTGTGTGTGTGTGTGTGTGTGTGTGTGCTGATCAGTGTGTGTGTGTGTGTGTGTGTGTGTGTTGATCAGTGTGTGTGTGCTGATCAGTGTGTGTGTGTGTGTGTGTGTGTGTTGATCAGTGTGTGTTCTGATCAGTGTGTGTGCTGATCAGTGTGTGTGTTCTGATCTGTGTGTTCTGATCAGTGTGTGTGTGTGTGTGTGTGTGTGTGTGTGTGTGTTCTGATCAGTGTGTGTGCTGATCGGTGTGTGTGTTCTGATCAGTGTGTGTGTTCTGATCAGTGTGTGTGTGTGTGTGTGTGTGTTGATCAGTGTGTGTGACACTCTGACTGAGCAGCGACTCAGCAGTGATGAGAGGTCAGAAGCTGTTTTCTGAAACCAGGTGTGTTTCCAGGTGTGTGTGCGCTGGCACATATGGTCGTCATTGTGGGGGTCGTGAGGTCGGCGGCTCGGGTCGGCTCAGTGACCGAGCTTCTTAGAAACAGATGTGGGATCAGTTTTGTTGTTGAAGAGTACAGTGACATGAGCACACACACACACACACACACACACACACACACACACACACACACACACACACACTGGACAGGTGATCAGTCAGCTATGGATAAAGTGTAGTTTTACCCAAAGATCCCTCTGATAACAGCGACCTGTGACCTTTGACCCTTGAACCCAGGTCACAGAGGTGAAGCCTGGCCAGATGTACGTGTGTGTGTGTGTGTGTGTGTGTGTGTGTGTGTGGTCAGTACGTCAGTGCACTTCTTCGCTCCGTGGCGGCCATGTTGTTGTTGTCGTCTGTGCTGGTTGAAATCACACACACTCACTCTCACCTCATCTACCCGACAGAGCAGAGCAAAAACCAACAGATGATTAATCAATCAGCAGGCGATCAGATATTGATTAAATTCAGAGATTTGAGCCGCGCCGGAAACTACATTACCTGACCTGAAACAGACTTAATTAGTGAGGTTAATTAGAAAATAACGTGCAGGTGATTAAATAATGAGGGTAACTGACGTTGATAGATGATAGATTATTGATCACATATGACGGATTACACTCTCATGATAACTGGCTGAATACACTGAGCATACATGCTGTGTAAATTACAGTTCCTCGGCTCTGTTCTGTGAACGCCACGTTTTCTTGTGCAAACCCTCGGCAGCAGGTTGCTTCCCTGCAGACGTGAGGACGTAACGTGAGCCTGGACGCAGGTCGCTGACGGTCTGATCGCTCAACCTGATCCCTGTGGTTGGAAACCGATCCTTTGCACCAGTGTCTTAAATTCTGTCGATGCGAAAGAACCGCAGACGTTCTCTGACAGGCAGAATTTCCTGCTCGTCAGGGAGAAAAAACCTCTGAGAAACTGGTTTTAGACGGAAAAACAAAACACCAGCTGATGCTTTAATGTCAGCGATGCAATAAAAATGGCGTCTGCAGGATTTTATACGTAGTCCTGCTCAGTTGCTGCAGAGCAGTTTAATATCATGTGTGACACCTGAGTTGGCCTGTGAAGTCTCAGCTGTGACGCACATGATCATTGACGTGAATATTGATTAGTTTAAATCTGATTTTGTTGAGTTATCCTCCTCCTGTTGCTATCGCAGTTAGCAATGCTAACGCTAGCAGCTGTGGCAACCAAAGAGCGGCATTAGCATTGAGACAAAAAGTGGAATTGATCATGCAGCAAACCTTCAACGAGTCGTCTGTTACCATGACAACAGTCTTTGATTGACTGGATTAGCCATTAGCTGTGTTTTGCCAGCTTCCTGTGTGAGCAGGGTGGATTGTATGTGTCACAAACAGGCAGGAACAGGAAGTGAAGACTGCTGATGTCACATCAGGTGACACATTAAGTTTGACTGTTTGTTTATAGAAATCAGCTGATCGATTGAGTTTACGTCCCAGCTTTCATATAAAAGACAGGGTCTGGTTCCCGGTGGTGCATTCAAGACCGTCCCAGATCAGGACTGTTACCACCTCTGCCATCTGATGCATGACTGATTCTGCTGCACAGGTCCGGTTTCATCACTTCCTGCAGATCTGATGCTCATTTCCTGTCGCGCTGCTTTTGCTTTTGGCTTTTTGCACCATCATCTGCTGAATCCAGGAAGCTTGGAGAGGAGATGAGCGTCTGAGATGCTCGACCACACTTATTATCATATTTATTATGCAGCCTGACGTTCGGTCTGAGGGTCTAGTTGCTGCCTCACGAGTTGCTGATGACATTTTAGCAGGAATATGACAACAATATCTCCTTTAGAAGTTGCATCAATGTTGCCGCACTTCAGAAGCTCCTTTACATCCTTTTTTATGTTGCCATGGTAACGTATATAGACTGACTCCGAGGCAGGGGCTGATGCTCAGCATCGACTGTTGTGATGAATATTACATCCCACTGCGTATTCCCACATCGGAAGTGGGTGAAGTCCACACACACACACACACACACACACACACACACACACACACACACACACAGAGTCAGCAGCTCAGTTGGTGCAGATTACTCGGGGCGACAGCCTGGAGAGTTGTGCAGCAGCAGAACTGAGCTGTGATTGGCTGAGAGGGCAGAAATGAACAGGACGTCCCAGCCTAGTTTCCAGTCTTTGTGTGTCTGTGTGCGTGTGCATGTACGTGCATGTGTGTGTGAGACAGAGAGAGATGCTTTGCGTGCCTGCATACGCGCACTTTGTGTCTGCTTTTGTGTGTGTGTGTGTGTGTGTGTGTGTGGTACTGTCTGTGTTGTAATAGCCTGTCCCTACTTAACCCCAGCAGGGTCTGGGGGCCAACTGGGTTATATAAAGCCTGCTGCTCTGTCGGCCTCACCAGCCAGAGGCCTGAGCTGTGTGTGTGTGTGTGTGTGTGTGTGTGTGTGTGTGTGTGTGTAAGAAAGTTGCCAGTAGGGAGAAAGGAGACAGATATTTTTAAAAACCCAGTGTGGCAGAGATAAAAAGAGAAGTTTTGCTGATTCTCGTCATCAAACCCTGATCCTGAATCTGGTCTCATCACTTTAATACGACATAAAAACCCAAATCCTTGTTTTAATGTCAGAATTCAGGTTTTTAGCTTTGTTTTAAACAGTGATCTGGTCCCAGCCAGCTGTTCAAACCTCCTCCACCTGCTCGTTCAGTTTCCCGTCCTGCGTCGTCTAACTGTTGATCGTTGAGATTCAGACTCTGAACTTCCTGCTGCAGGAAACACTCGGTCATGATTCCTGCAGAAAGCCGCTTCACGCTGCCTCCTGTCACACTTCAGGTCCGTCACACCTGTGACAAACACGCTGCAGACCTCCACGGTTCCTGCGGCGTCTCTGTTAGCGGTGTTACTCCTCTCCGCTCCTGAATGTGCCGTCATCTGGTTATAAAACTGCATGATTCAGCGAATCAACGTGTCATGAGCAATGTGAGGTGAGATCAATAAGCTCTGATGCTGTTCTCTTGTAAACACTTGGGCCGACTCAACAGTTCGGCGCTAGTGAGCACAGCTGAGTCAGCGCACATCTTTAAAACATGGGACCTGTGGTGCAGGTGTCGTGAGCAGCTGCAGGTTTTGCATTTGCACTTGTGCGAGTTAGAAGAGATCAGACCTGGAAACGTGAAGCAGTGACCTGCACTGTGCCGGGTTTGTGCTGTGAACGTCCGACTAAACCCTCGGGATCAGCGGAGAGAGGAAACAGCGTCCAGTCGGGAGCACAAAGCGTCGCTCTCTTCGACCTTTGCAGGGTCGTGTCCTGCAGCGTGGGTTAGTTCGTTAGCACATGAATAAGATCCATTGTGTTGTTTCTCAGCTGCTGAGTAAAGCAACATTAGCGTCATACTTCAGGCTTCAAAACTGACCTGCACCAATCACAGACCGCATAAAACCATGGGTGGAGCCAGCGTGACGTCACCCTGAGGTTCCTGCAGAGCGTCTGTGAAGCTCGGTGTGTGGTGGAGGTGGACGTCGGCCATCTTGGCAGCGTATGACGTCACCTAACTCCTGACTAATGCAGAAATGGTCAGAGAGGCGTCAGGTGGGCTGTCGTGTTTCAGCAACATGGCAGACAGCTGGTGGACAGTCAAAGAAGCCCCGCCCCTTCATCCTGCATAACTTCAGGTGTTAATCTGATTTAAAGGAGTGAGTTCTATATAAATTCAGCCCGTACAGTCGAATGTGATGGAGGGACAGTTTGGAGTCCAGCGCAGCGCCAACACCCCGAAGTATCAACTGTTTGTTTGTCTCTGTGCTTTAATCCGTCGCTGCAACGTGTCTGGATTAACGCACACATACACACACGAGGTCGCATGTCAAATTATATCAATGCATCAGGAGGATTATGGGATCGCTGGGATTGTCGGTCTCGTCCCCGACTCGCCACATTGTCCCGTCGACCACGTTTCTCTCTGCACGGTCTCAGTTGGACTTTTCATCCGCACGGCTGCAGGAGGGAAAGAACCTGGCGAGGAAACGCCGCCATCGGCTCAGGCGTCGCGACTCAGTGCTGAGGTTTCAGCTGCGAGTGTCTCTGCAGGTTTGATCTGACCTCAGAGCGCCCAGCAGCAAATCACGACCCGCGCTTAAACGTCGCATCAGAGGAGGCGCTGCAGGATCTGCCTCGTATGACATCATCACTGTCTGTCTCTGCTGTCCACCTTAAGGAAGCCATTAAAGATGAATCATGCACGCTTCCATCCCCCACACACACACACACAAACACACACAAACACACTCTCCTCTTCTTCTTCACCCGTGGCGATCATGTGACTCTGACATGTCTGACATTAATTACGTGTTGACGTTTCATGTCACCGTTGTGTTTTTAAACATTATCTAATGACAGACGCCTCGCGGCGACCGGCCGCCATGCTCCTCCTTGTGTTTGTGACAACACTCGGCGACTTCGGAGCGCCGGCCTTTGACGTATTGGAAATTCAATCTGACACCGAGCACGCAGCCGATCCGCCCAGAGATGCGTTCATTGACCCGTTAATCGTTTCCAGGAACACCGGCCGCTGCGTTACTCAGAGAGCGAACGGGGTCGGCTCTGTTCGGGGTTTTGGGGAATCGGCTGAATGATTGGTGCATTGCTGTGGGGCCAAACCGGGCCGAACCGGGCCAAACAGGGCCAACGAGTCTGTACTCAGATCAGCTGAAAAAGGGGCAAATCAGGAAATCACCAGTATCTTTTGATTTTTATATCCCAGATAATTAACTGTGCTGTGTCACGTGTGGTTGAACTCAGTCCCTCAGAGTCTGGGTGTCACTGTGTGTCACTGATAAACAAACTGATTGGACGAACTTCAGTCAGTTTCTGTTTGCGACACAGAAACAACAGTGCGGCTGTCGTGCAAAGGCACAGTCGTCCCTGCAAACTGCTCGTGTCTAAGCCGGATAATCTCACTGCGTCTAAAATCTTGGTTTTTAGATGTTTTGCTGCACAAATATTAAGAAGTGACTCTAATTTCTGCTTTTCAGAGAAACAGTCTGTGCTGATCCAGGTTCTGTATTTAAAGTGGATGCATCGCGTCATGATGCAACACGTGCATGCGATGGCACAGGAAGTGCAGTTGCAGATGTTTTATGGTTTGTCTTCACAGCTGGAACTGTGTGCGTCCTCTTGTCTCTTAAGCTGCAAACAGTCCTGCACTTCTCAAATCTGCTGCAGCGCTGTTCATTACAGGCTGGTGTGATGTTAAAGTCACGTATTTACTCTAAGCTTTGTAGTTCTGATGCTCACGTTGCTCTGGTGGTTGTCAAAAAGCTTCTCCAGAAGATCAAAGTTTGAGAAACCTGATTTGGTCTCCTCTGCTCAGCCTCAGACCTGGTCCAGCTTCTGTTTTCCTGGTTTTCAGTCTTTGTTACATCAGCTCCTCTGCTGGTTAAATAATGATGCTGATGGGTTTAAAAACCATTTCGCAGGCTCGGCTGCGGCTCTGTTGATGGAAGAGGAGTTATTGATGTGCGTCCTCGCTGACCTCGTTCAATTAAACTAACAGCAGTCAAGTCCCGCTGATTAAATCTGCTTCTGAGCGCCGGCGTCCACGGCACACAGCTGTTGCTGAAGCCACCCTCGCCGCTCGATGCGACATCACGATGCCGTCCTGTGTCGCATCATGCTGCGTCACGCCATGTTGTCTTCCAGTGTCTCGGAGCTCCAGAAGCTTCTGCAAAGGTCAGAAGCTGCTTTCTGAAACAAATGACTTCAGTGCTCTGCAGAGAACTAAACAACAAAACCTCAAAACCAGGAATTAAACTGTTTACACATCAGGAAATCAACAACAACAATAATCTGCAGGTATTCATGTTAAAGATGCTGATGGATTAATTAAACTGTTGCTGTGAATCGTTTCGTTGTTGCGGCGCTAAACCTGTCGTCATTTGAAAGCAGTATTATAGAAACAGAGATAATCTGCACATGAACTGTGTTTTATGTCAAACCACCAGATTAACGAGTGAGGAGATGAAATGATGAACACGGAGGAGTTTGTTGTCTGGTGGATTAGGCGCTGATCCGTCCTCAGGTTGTCGCTGAGCTGAGATAACGAGCTGTTCACTGTTTCAGGCTAAATTAGCCTTTTAAGCTAACACTTTAAACAAGACGCTTCCTCCAGCGTCCTGCCTCAGCGCAGGAGCGACTGAACGTTAAAGAGGTTTGGACCTCGACCTTCGGCCGGCCTGACATGAAAACAAAACAAGAATGATCCCATCAGCCCCAGTTCAAGTCCCCCAAAGTCCATTATGACGGTGTGATCGGGTTAGAGGCCTAATCCCAAAGACAAACACAGGGAAGCTGCAGCTTAGAGACGAGGAGGAGGAGGAGGAGGAGGAGGAGGAGGAGGAGGAGGAGGAGGAGGAGGAGGAGGAGGAACTGCTGGGTTTGGTTGTTTATTATTTATTCTGCACAAAACAAGTGAAATCAACAACAAACTGGGCGTTATTATATTTTTATTGCTCTAATTTGAGTGTTTTGATGCTCAGATCTGTAAATAAACTAAATAAAACACATATTTTGTTTATTAAGTTGAAATTTAAAACATTATTTGGCTTCTTTTGAAAAACAACAGTGACTGAACAGAAGAAGATGGTTTAACATTAAAATCCATCTGCTTCTTTAAAGGGAAACTGCAGAGTTACAAAAAAACACTTTTATCGTTTAAAAATGAAAAGTCAAGCTTAAAAACACTGAATCCTACAATTCCCACAATGCACCTGTATTATCCTCTCTCGTCACACCTTCCTCGCCTGTTTCATGGTCTTGTCTGTCAGTGTTTGTGCCCACAGTCTTAAATAATAAATAAAGTTTAGTCATGTTGTTGTTTTGTTTATGCTGATTGTTTTTATTTGACGTTCATCTGTTTGTCTTCATGCTGTTGTCGCTTCCTGCAGGAGAAGAACCTCTGATTCTTCCCGTGCTGATCGTTTCCCTGTAGTCCAGCGTTTGGAGCTGATGTGCTGGTGCAGGTCTGCAGCTGCTCACTGACCCGTCTGTGTTTGTGTGTTTCCAGCCTGTGCGGCATCGTCCCGGGCCTCAGCAGCGTCCTGCTGCCCCGCATGAACCCGTTCGTCCTGATCAACATGGCGGGAGCGTTGTCCCTCTGCATCACCTACATGCTCATAGAAATCAAGTAAGATGTGAACCCCCCCCCTCCTCCTCTGAAACCAGGGCCACTGTCTGGGTTCAGTGATGTCACGTTTCCATGGCAGCAGCTGGAAACACCCCCCCCGCTCTGATCTTTATCTGCGCTCTGAGGGACAGGCCGTGCGCAGACGTGGCAGGAAGTCAGACCCTGATTTATTTCATTTATTTCGTTTTAATTGCTGGTGAAACTGGCGTGGTTTCGTCCGCGGCGGTCTGTTCCGTTCACTTCCTGCTTCCACCGTCAGATCACGACCTGAGCAGCCAAACATCTCTGTATTTTAGCTGTTCTGGAGCTTTCGACCACAGCACATGATCTTCTTCTGCAGACTTTCTGTCTGAAACCCTCAGACGTCATAGAAACAAAGACAAACTCAGTTTTAACGACGTTAGATTGTTTTTAATTTAGTTTCAAACTCTTTAATGAAACGTATCTGTACTTTCACTGTTTCACTCATGTTGCCGCGCTTCGTTTGTTTTAGTAACTACAACGCCGTGGACACGGCGTCGGCGGTCGCCATCGCCCTCATGACCTTCGGCACCATGTATCCGATGAGCGTGTACAGCGGCAAGGTGCTGCTGCAGGTGAGTCGATCGACAGCGTTCAGTCCGTGGTCGTAGCAGCTGCTTATTAAATGACCGTGTTTCTGTCGTCGTTCGTCCACAGACCACGCCGTCGCACGTCATCGGACAGCTGGACAAACTGCTCAGAGAGGTGAGACACGACGACTTCCTGTCACCACAGGAGATCAGTTTTACCGCCTCTCTGCAGGATGTGTTGCAGCTTATCATAAAACAGATTATTCAGACTTTATCTTGGTGAATTGCAGCGTGAGATCTCATTGGTTAACTGCTCCTGCTCCTGTCCAATCAGGTGTCAACTCTGGACGGAGTGCTGGAGGTTCGCAACGAGCACTTCTGGACCGTCGGCTTCGGGTCTCTGGTACGTTTGTGAGCCTGGAGAAGACACACGTTAGCATCAAGTTCAGACGCTTTCATGTGTTTTACAGTCAGAGGAGGTTGAGTCGTTAATTAGAGTCTGTTAACGAACTTCCTGTGAGCGGGAATCAAAGGGAAGACTGAGCCGTTAACGAGTGTCCATACGACCTGAGGCTCATGTTCCTCCTCTACCTGTGATGACAGGTGTCACATCCTGTTTTACCTCATTATCGCCCCCCTCCTCTTCGTTTGTTTGTTTGTTTGTTTGTTTGTTTGTTTTTGTTTTGTTTTGTTCCTCCTTTCGTCTCGATCGTCCCTCTCTCCAATCATTTGTTGGTTCGCGGCGACGATCTGCAGGGATTTGTTCAGCCAGACGAGAAGAAGGAACAAGTCATTCATGCGGAGATGTTCCCCTCACACACACACACGAACAAACACACACACACACGAACAAACACACACACACACGAACAAACACACACACACACACAAACACACTCTCTCTCTCTCGTTGTTGCTGTTGTCTGTGTTGAGTCGTTGTTGTCGTCTGTTGTTGTAGCGACAGCAAACAAGCCCAGCTGGCTTTCAGGGCGGCTGAGGTCCATGGAAACACACACACACACACACACACACACACACACACACACACACACACACACACACACACACACACACACAAACATCTATGAGTCTCTCTGCAGAAACGCTCTGCTGAGTGGAAAAACACTTTTAATGATTATTAGTCAGATTCTTGGTTTATTTCAAGCAGCTGGTGCCTGCGTCAGTCTCAACACTCTTTGAATTGACAGATGATCAGTGTGTGTGTGAGTGGAAGCATCTGAAACACATCACTGTATTAAAGCAGAGACTCTGGAGTCACAGCAACACATCACTGTATTAAAGCAGAGACTCTGGAGTCACAGCAACACATCACCACACACTAACTCTGACTCACAGCAGCAGACACACTGCTGACTCAGCAGGAGCAGCAGCTCTGATTGGCAGCGACTCGGCTGAACATCTGCTTGCTTGATCAGTTTAAACACAAACTAAACAAACTGATCTGCAGCTGGTTCGTTTGTTGTGTTTCCTTCTGTTGTTGTTTTCTTACTGGACAGTTGTCATAGCGATGCAGCACAGACAGGAAATGATGAAACAGAGTCCCATGATGCTCACCAACACTAAGCCAGCAATGCAATGAGAAGTTTTCTGATTGATGCATGTTACTCAGATTTAATGACGAACAATCAGTAAAAGTGGACATGAGGCTGCACAGGTGCATGCTGGGAGTGTAGTTCACTGGTGCATGCTGGGAGTGTAGTTCACAGGTGCATGCTGGGAGTGTAGTTCACACTGTTTTCATGGTTTCACGTAAGAATGTGAGTCTGCATCCGAGGTCGCGTCCAAATTCATCACATGACCAGATGAAATCCTGATTACTGTCTTTGTTCTGTAGCACAGGACTGTGTGTGTGTGTGTGTGTGTGTGTGTGTGTGTGTGTGTGTCACATTTATTGTTGTTTATGAAACAGTGAATTGGTAGAATGACGTGGAAAGTTTGTCATCTTATGCAAATGAGTCCTGCTGTCTGTTGGTGTTAGTCACTGTGTGTGTGTGTGTGTGTGTGTGTGTGTGTGTGTGTGTGTGTGTGTGTGTGTGTGTACCTCCTGCTGCCTGCAGGTGGAGCAGCTGTTCCTGTGTTTACACTGTTGATGCTGCGTTTATTGTTGTTTTTATTTAAGTTATCGATGCAGCTGCTGCTGCTGTTGTTGTTGTTGTTGTTGTTGTCGTCACTGATGTTGCTGCAGTTACACAACTGTTGGTTGTTGGCCCACTGCTAACAGAGCAGCTGTCCAAACTGATTTGACCCTCTGACTGCACTTCTGCCCCACGGGCCACTCTGTGTGTGTGTGTGTGTGTGTGTGTGTGCGCTCTCCGTCCTTCTGAGCTCTGAATATTCCCATGAGGATGGTAAAATTAGCAAACGAGGACAAAGCGCGGCGCTGAGTTTTCAGCGTTCCGAGGTCAGAGGCTGAACGCCGGGTGAGGCGTGCTGAGCTGAAGGTCGGCGCTCGCTCTCGTGTCATCAGCTGCTGGAAGGTTTTTAAAACGGGAACGAGCTGAGAACAGAGAAAAACAGTGAAAATTAAAGGAATAAAACAGGATTTTTGTTTTTAAACCCTAACCCTAACCCCCCCCCCGTGTGTTTCAGGCCGGCTCCGCCCACGTTCGTATCCGCCGTGACGCCAACGAGCAGCTGGTTCTGGCTCACGTCACCAACCGGCTGCTGCCGCTCGTCTCCACGCTGACGGTCCAGATCTTTAAAGACGACTGGACCCGGCCGCTCCTCACCGGGACCCTCTCCTCCCCCTCCTCCTCCTCCTCCTCCGCTGCTCCTCCTCTGGGTGCTGCTGAGGGCTACGCCGCCCTCTCCTCCTCCTCTCTGCCTCCTCTGCTGCTGGACCCTCTCACCTCCACGCCGTCCAAACCCAGCAGCCCTCCTCCGGAGTTCGCCTTCAACACTCCGGGGAGGAATGTGCAGCCAGTGGTGCTGCCCGCCCCGGGACCCCACCCCCACAGGCCGTACGGAGGCCTGGGACTCGCCTACGGAGCGTCTCCCTACACAGGGATGCTGAGTCAGGGGCTGGCGCGGCCCGGCAGCGGGCTGGGACTGGGCGTGCAGGGTCTGGGGGCCGGGTACGGACTGGGCGTGGGCGGGAGCGCGGCGCCTTCCTCTCAGAACTACAGAACTGCCTACGGAGGGGCGATGGCGCCGCTCCGGTTCGGAACCAGCAACCCTCTGGCTCCACAGTCGCAGTACAGACAATACCGACCCTGAGCGTGCCTGGGCGCTGCTCGCAGACACTTTGGGTCACGATGGAGGTCGACTTCGACCACAGATCTGGCCGGGACGCTTCCTGTTGGCGGCAGGACGCCGTCTTGGGAGGACGGAGACGAGTCTTTAAGATTGTGGTGTCAAGTTTAGAGCAGGTGGTATTTATTCTGCTGACGAGGGGACGTTGGATTTCACGTTTTAGTCTTTTATGATTTTGGGGGGAAACAGCTTCTGACAGGAAGAAACGCTGGGTTTTTATTATTTTTGGTTTTTGTATCAAGCGGAAAACTCGGCGAACAACATTCCCGGTGAGAGGAAGTAAAGTCGTGAGTGAAACCAAATTCAGAGAGGTCAAAGGTCACAACAGCTGCGACCCTGCAGTGCAGCATGTGAACGATTTGCATCCAACACAGATGAAAAGCTAACATGACTCGTGTTGAACAACTAAATGTTGCTGTTTCACGGCCTCACGACCTGGATTCAAACGTGAAATTATATTAAAACCAAAACATTTACGAGTCAAAGTCTTTGGTTCTGCTTCATTTTCCAAACTCTTCTGTTCTGTTGTTTTGTTTATTTTCAGATGTTAAAGGTGAAAAAAACAAAGTTTATCTTGCTTTTTGATCACCACTTTAACCACACCCACCAGTGATGTCACAGCGTCCTGCGGTGCACCTGTGCATCACTGCAGCCAGGTGAGAACAGGAACAGCAGCAAAAACCCTTTCACAGTTTAACAGATCGCTGTTTCTCCACCAGACTCCATTAATAAAATCATTGATTTAAGCCTCAGGAGCTGCCTCTGTTGTTTGTTTGTTTGTTGTTATTGTGCAACTTCAGTGAATCCAAACTGCACCAAGGTCACACAATGACACAACAAACTGACTGATGAGGCAGCGAAACACCAGCGTTTCCCATGTTCTGCAGGCTAAAATGACTGTTTTTGTGAATGGAGTCTGGTTGTAGTTTCCCCTCAGAGAAAGCTTCTGCAGACTGGGTGCATGCTGAAGCAACGCTCATGCTACCTGAGATGTTCCTTTAAACCATGCTTTTTTGACTTTTTACTGTTGGTTTTCATGCTAAATGTAAAACCTGCAGAGGCTTCGACATCTGCAACCGTCAGACACAGACCTGAGGGGCAGAGCATCGAGTCCAAACACCAGCTGAAGATAACGCTTGAACGTCGACAGATAACGACGCACCGTAACAAATCATCACTTTTAGCAACTGGCAGCTTGTTTCCAGCATCAGTTCAGCATCCTGACCCTTCATGTGGACTCTCCAGGTTCAGGTCTGCAGCAGCTCCGGAGGCTCTTTGGCTGCACCAGCTGCTCTGTATCAAACTGTTACTATAACAATATGGACCCTAGCAGCTTTAAGTGGTTCCCTCTTGTTTTCACGCTGAAGCAGTTAAAGTATCGAATAAGAAGGAAACGGCGTCAGTCTTGGCGAGCAGCACAGAGCCGGCGGTGTCTGAGCCACACGCTGCCCTGCTTGCATAATAATGTATGACACACTTTAGCAACTTTGCAGCGTCTGGTCATTATTTTGTCCCCTGCTATCACGTTATCCTTTGGGCCCCGCAGTTCGCCGCCCGCGCATCCTCAGCGGCCCAGAAAATATTCAAATGAACGCGCGGCGCTGCGGGGCCGCCGCCGCGTGAGGCTGAGGTGAGGAGACAGCTTCGAGTCCGGCGGAGTCACAACGTGTTGGGAGGCCAACAGACTCCTGACCCCGTTACTCAAAAACCCGCCTGGTCTACAAAAACCACTAATAGGCTTAAGTTCCCCCTTTACTTCCAGACCAGTACTCATTGATCACTGGGTCTGTCTCAGACCTAACGAGGGGAAGAGGCTCCGCCGCAGTTTCCCACTGAGGGAGAGTTTCCCAGGAGTTTGGTCCGTTAACGAGGTCCACGGGCCGCGGCCCAAACTGCGACGGAGACGCAGAGACGAACGTCACAAGAAGCTCAGAGGAGACGAGCACACAGCGTGTTCAGGAAGGACTGAGGAACTGAGCCGGTCTCAGCCTGTTTCCTTCAGATCCTCCAAACTTTGAGCGAAAACAGCTTTTCTGTTGGAACGTGTTTCAGGTTGGAGTTCGCTGACTCACTTCCTGCGTCGTTCCCTCAGAATCTGACGAACAGTCGACCCTCGTCAGAGACAGCAGCCGGGATTCATTCAGTGTGAAACTAGATTCTTAGTGTTTGATCGAAACATCGGGCTGTTGGAAGCGTCAGGATCAGTGAAGCTGACCTCAGACCCCGTCCCGACACCTCTGAGACCAGACGTGATCAGCCAGCGTCTCTCCAAGCAGCTGCTTCACACTTTGCAGCCTGAAAACAGGAAAACACATTGAGTGATTAAAAACAATAATAAACTCTGATACCAAGCTGCACAGAGTTCACAAAAGCAGCAATTTATAGGAGAAAAGTTAGAAAATCAACAGGTTTTATATAAAAAATGAGAATTTAAGGAAATAAAAGAAAGAAATTTGACATTTTTTTGTCACAGTCTCCAAAAAATATCAAAGTATTGCTTAAATATTTGTTTCAAAGCACAACATGATGGAAGGAACAAGACTTCATCCTGTCATTAGAGGCTGACGACACACACACACACACGCACGCACTTTGACAGTGAAACCTGTTTTAAGTGCCTCGTCTGAAGACTTTCATTTCCTCTGCAGCCGCGCAGATAATCCCTCTTCTGTTTTTGTGGCTTTTGGAGGAAACAATCAAAGAAGTACTTTGGCCTCGGAGCTTAGCGGCGCTCGTGCTCGGCGGCTCTAAGCCTCTAAAAAGGTCCCCTGGCATTTTAAAGTTGAGATCGGCGTTGTGTCGTATTAGTGTTGACTTCACATGCTTGTTACAAAACAAAGGCAGGAGAGCGAGTAATCTGCGCCGAAAATCCACGGAGAGCCGCGCCGAGGCTCTGCTTTCTGGGTCAAACACACACGTTACTGCAGCTCTGTGGTCAGTACGGCGCCATTCAGCTTCGTTAACGAAGGCGTTAACAGCTGTTAGGGTCTTTATTCCAGATACAGTCAGAAATTCAGTGTTTCAGCTGTGAATGATGTGAAATCACATAAAACACAGTCGACGTGTAAACTTGAATAAAACTGCAGGTTTTTGAGAAACAGGTTAAACATGAGCACAAACAAAAACACAAATCAATAAATTAAGTTTTAAATAAACTGAAACACCTTCATTACGTTCAGATTATTATCCCTGGATCATTAATGTTGATTCATTATCATGTTTACCTGATCAATAAAGCTTTATTTAAACAAAACATTGTTTATTAGTTATTTACAGTTTGTGTAAATGATCTAAAACATCAAAATATAGAGATAATAGATTTGTTTATTTTCTATTTTACGGAGCAGTTAGCCTGGCCTAGCCTAGCCTAGCTTAGCTTAGTTTAGCTGCACCTTGAACATCCATGTTTATCTCAGAGCGCTGCAGCTCTCAGGCTGATGATTGGCTCCTCCAGCAGCTCCAGTCTGTCCCCCTCCTCCCCCGTCCCTCCTCCCCCCTCCATCTTCCTCCCTCGCTCCCTCTGTTTTGACTCGACCTGTCAGCCGCCTCAAAACAACACATGAGGCCCGGTGGCGCTCGGCGAGATGCTGCATCTGCACAAACACCGTGTTCTTCCAGGGCTCCCTGGGTTCTGAATGCAGCCTGGAGCCGACGTCTGAGCGTCCTGCAGGTTCAGCAAAGAGACAAAGATCTGATAGATCTTTAAAATTGGTTTTACAGACACATAAAACCTGCCAGTGAAAGGCTCGTGTGTCATAAATATATTACAGCTGTTAAACCTACAGAGACGTGAACACAGTACTGTACGCCCTGCAAACAGCTGCGTTACCACCACTGTCCACAGGGGGCGCCAAAGACAACACAAAGCCAAGTTCCTGAGAGAACTCTGAAACATGATGGGTGTTACAGGTATTAAAGTCTGACCACAGTTCAGTTAGATGCTGCCGCTGCATCACATTTAATGCATTTTTATTTAAAGTAGAAGCAGAAATGTTGGATTTCTCTCTGTCACTGCAGACTGAGCAACCGAAGCTCGCTTCATCACCGGATCACGGCTCTTACAGCTCGCTTCAGTTTCACTTCTCAGCTTTTAGAGTTGTTAATCCATAAAAGATCAACTGACGGAGCCAACGTGAACTGTAAGTGGTTTAAAAACTCATAACTCTGATCTCTGTGGTGATGGCGCTGCCTCACGCTGCTGCATGCTCATTATGGTCCCGTGCTGCGTTCAGGGACAGCATCGTTTACTGTTCGTTGTAGTTTTAAATGTAGTAAATAATTAGAAATTATCTGTAAACATAAGGATAAAATGAGTTTATTCATATAAAGTGACGTGTTGACGTTGATGTGACTGTAGTTCGTCCGCGGCAGCAGAGTCAGTGATGTCACAGCACTCATCATGTCAGGGGTCGTTTGAGGTCACGGCGTGTGTGAACTGGAGCAGAAAACTGAAGGGGGCGGGACCTGTGACATCATCGACACCTGGATCCTCCAATGGGATCACAGAGGTGCGTATGACATACAGTGTGTGTGTGTCATTACGTCAGCATCCATAGGAAGCAGTTAAACAGAATGAAACCACGGTGTTAATCCTGTGTGTGTGTGTGTGTGTGTGTGTGTTGTGTAACGCTGGCAGTGAACACTGTGTTCAGACAGGCAGGATCACTGCATCTGTTTACAGCGACCTGCAGATTAAATCAGACCTCACACTTCAAATAGAGACTAATCCAACACACACACACACACACACACGCTCTCACACACATACACACACATACACACTCTGAGTCCTGCGGGAACATTAAAGTCGGCGACCTAATCCGCCGAGTTCAAATAGAAACACTTTGAATCTGAGTTGTAATCATGGAGAGTGTGTGTGTGTGTGTGTGTGTTTGTTTAACCAGCACACACACACACAAGCATACACACTCCCAGTGTTCCCAGCGTCCACGGTCCACAGTCTGGTGACATCACTCAGGTCGTGTCAAACAAGATATTTTAAGTTTTTCAAAAAATCCACAAAATCGGACGAGACGACGCTGCGAGCTACAAAACTACAGCAGAAGAAGAAGAAGAGGAGACAGGACACTACGAACAAACGACAGCAGAAGAAGAGACAGGACGCTGCGAACAAACGACAGAAGAAGAAGAGACAGGACGCTGCGAACAAACGACAGAAGAAGAAGAAGATGTGGATTGTTGATGTGATGAAGGTAACAGTCTCCTCATCATCAGACTCTGTCCTGTCTGTCCGGCACCGTCCGAGTCGCTTTAATCGAAACACAAACGCTTCGACTTCGAGCCTTAAAATGTTTTTTGTGCTTTTTTAAAAGAATTAAAGTGTTTTTGTTTGTTTTTAAAATATGCATCAAAACAAACAAACAGATTTTAATGTAAACAAGGACGTTAAAGGAAACAAATCTCCAGAATGAACCGGCGGCTTCACTTTAACATGTCATGTTACATGTGAGTACACATGAGCCTGACGGTGACAGCCAACACTTTGATTCTTCATCATGAATAAAAACCTTTTTCCTGTTTAACAGAAGAAGTTGAAGACGATCGATACGAGATTGATTTGAGCTCAGCAGATGAATCCGGTTTCCTGGAAGTCTGGAAACGCTGATCAGCAGTTTTCTGTTGTTGTTCATCTGAAATGAGTCTTTTTGTTGGTTTCAGCAGCTTCACAGAGCAGCAGCGTTACAATAATAAGTAATAATTATTGATTATTTAATTAATAATATCGGATATGCATCATGGTTTCACCTATAATTAGCTCCCTGGTTCAGTGCTCCATCTGCCAGAACTAAACTCAAAGTAAACGAGCTTGAATCGTTATCGATGCTGCAGCGCTGCACACGTGGCTCCATCACTCTTACTGACTGACTTCATTACTCTTAACTACTTAATTGATATGTTGGCTCATCTAATGTGACTTGCACCAGACAAAATACACCAAATGCAGTTGACAAGCTGACCAATCACAGCTGACCGGTCACAGCGGACCAATCAGAGCATGACATCACTGTGAGCAACACAGCATCTGTGAGTGCAGCTTCGGATGCCCCTGCAGAGCTGCACAGATCGGTTTTACACAGATTTCATCAGGAAACTCCAGGTCAGAGGTCAAAGGGTGCAGGCGAGGTCGAACTGTAGCCTCCAGCTCAGACGGCCTGCAGTGACTCTGCTGCAGCAGCAGGGCGGCGCCGTCGAGCCGAACACCAGCTCCACTTGGTCTGATGCTGATGCTGTTTGACGTGTCGCCGCCTCCTCGCTCAGCCGCAGTCAAACACAGAGTGCTTCACTCCCATTAACAATGCATCGTGTGTGTGTGTGTGTGTGTGTGTGTGTGTGTGTGTGTGTTGGCTTTTTAAACACTGACTCCAGGATTTGATCCGACAGTTTCTCTTAAACAATTTCATTTTTTCATTGTTTGTTAATTTATCAGCAGTTCAGCCGTGCATCAGTCTCAATTTACTTTTTCATCCTTTAAATTATTATTTTTTCTGCATTCTGACACTTTTTATACTGTTTTTGCGACTTATTTATGCATTTCTCAGGTTTTACATAATAACATAATACAACAGAAGACAACAATTTACTGTAAATGAATGGTTAGGTAATGAATCAAAGTGTTAATCCACATAAAAAAAGACCAATAGACACCAAGAAAAACAAAAAATATGATCAATATATGACATCAATTTGGCAAAAACCTCAAAATACTGTTATTATGTCATGTTTCTTTTATTCTATAATTGAATATAATTAAACTAGAGTCCATAAAACCTCCCAGGGTAATTACCAATGCTTTTAATTAAAGACTGAAAAAGAGAAAACGTTTAATTTAAAACATATTCACATGAATAAATAGAGAACACGTTAATGCAGGTCTGACGCTACCGCAACTCACAGAAGTTACTGTCACTGTTAGCTAAAAACAAAGATGGCCGCCATGTCTCCACTTCCTGTCACTTCCTGTCACTGCAACAAACAGGAAGTCAAGGTATCCAGGCTGATACAGGCAACGCCATCTTGCTCTGGTGACGTCATTTGACGTGAGAGTCTGTGCGGTGCTGATGTACAGAGGTCCCGCCCACGTTAGCTGTCAATCATGACGCCCCGCCCCTTGTCACGACATCAATAACTGATACAAACCAAACTGATCAGAGAGGGGGCGGGTCTTATGAGCCGCACCGCAGCCAGACACCAGGGTCAGATGTTTTGGCCTCTGTCATGTCAGCCATCTTTGTTTACAGCTGGTGGTTACAGACCAACAGCCCTCGAGCAGGAAACAGTTGAGTTTGTTTGAGCACTCAACAGCTCCTTTAAAAATCAAGTGACAGTCAATAATGGTGTGTGTGTGTGTGTGTGTGTGTGTGTGTGTGTGTGTGTTACTGTGTGTGTGTTAGCATGCATCTCGCCCGTCAACAATAGGTGATGCATCGACTGTGGATGGATGGATGGACAGATGGGTTGGTGGGT
This sequence comes from Datnioides undecimradiatus, assembly GCA_008933995.1. Taxonomy (NCBI): domain Eukaryota; kingdom Metazoa; phylum Chordata; class Actinopteri; order Lobotiformes; family Datnioididae; genus Datnioides; species Datnioides undecimradiatus. The sequence goes on along the minus strand of WARS01000086.1, from coordinate 1,391,563 downwards.
TTGTTTAGCAGGAACACTCAAAGGGCAGCGGGGTTAGCTGTGTTTCCATACAACAGCAAACAGCCACAGGGCCGAGGGGGGGATGGTGTGTGTGTGTGTGTGTGTGTTACTGTGTGTGTAAAGGGATGTAGAGAAGGGGTAAACAAGGCCTGGAGGTCAGCAAAGCAAACATGTGACCTGAATATTGCCGGTTTGAAGGTCGGGCTGGCTGTTTGGGAAAGCAAGGAAGCACACGGATCACGATTCGTACAAAGTGCTCGACTGTTTGTCTCGAATAATTTCATTTTTCCTGAAAAAGAAGCAAATGTTTTACAGTTGCTGAAGTGTGTTTTCAAGCTGGAGACACATAATAAGTCACACAATGACGCAAACAAACCGATCCAGGCAGCTCCTGTGGTCTCTGAGCTAAAATGACTGTTTTTCTGAATGGAGTCTGGTGGATTTGAAGAGACAGTGTGTCTATCAGCAGTGTAAAGTTATGAAAATCTTCCAAATACAGTTTAAATTTTAACTAATATTGATTTTTTATGATTTAGCTGCTGTCTGGACCACGGCACTATGTAGCTTAGCTTCATTCCCCTGCTGCTTCTCCAAACTGTGAGCATGCTAACTGTGAACTACTGTTGGTAAAACGGAGAAATGCATTTGAAAAAACCTGAATTTGCTCTTTAAAGCACACAAAGTTATAATACTAAGTGTTTCTGTGGTACAGTGTGGGATACAACAACTGTTTATTTATCATTTTGTTAATTATCACTGTGTGACAGGAGGTTGTTACTCTTCCAGACCAGCAGAGGGCAGCAGTCACCAGGCTCCTGCTTGTGAGCTGCACTTGTATTGTCTTGGTTAAACCACAGGGTTTGGTAGAAGAAGAGCGATTTAAAACCCTCAAATTAAAGCTGATAAATAAACTATAATATAACATAATATAATATAATATAATATAATATAATATAATATAATATAATTATAATACTTAATATAATTATAACAGTTGTTTTAAACCTTAATTTATGCGAGTATAAATAAATGCAATAATAAATAATATATTTATAATAAATAATCAATAAATGCAATAATCAGTATTATTGATGGTTTAGTTTATCGGCAGCCAGGTCTGTGATTGGTCCAAAAGAGGGAGCCAAGAGATTATATGAAGACGTTTGCCCTCAAAAGTGCCTCTGTTACCTTCAACTGCCCCCCAACACACACACACACACACACACACACACACACACACACACACACAGTTACTCATTCAGAACTGCTCACAGACTCTCAGTCAACACACAAACACTTATCGCCACCCTTGACTGCCCATTGGCCACACTGTGTGTGTGTGTGTGTGTGTGTGTGTGTGTGTGTGTTTGATGCTCATGCGGAGCGACAGGCGGGTCTCCAGGTCACTCTCTGGGGCGTCTCAGGGCTGGTCAGTCCTGGCTGCCCGCCAAACTGTCTCCCTCGCCAGGCAGCGACGGTGCCCCCCACTGTCCCAACACCTACACACACACACACACACACACACACACACACACTGTACTGCATGAGTTACTCTCCATCTCATATCCATATTTTCAACTACACTAAACAAACATCAACCTATTTGCTCATTATCAGCTTCATATTTTCTATTCATGCTTCTTTATTTTGTAAAATTAAATTAAGTAAAACTTTTTCATGTTTGTTTTATTGTTTATTGTAAGGAAGAAGGAGCAATAAACAACAACAATCCCTACTTGGCAATAAAATTGAATTTTTAAGAGAAAGACAAATCAGGAATATTATTAAAGCCCCACCCCTGGTGCCTGGCTGCAGCACAGCTCATAAGCCCCACCCCTGGTGTCTGGCTACAGTACAGCTCATAAGCCCCCTGGTGCCTGGCTGCAGGACAGCCTCACGCCGCCCCGCCCCTGGACAGCTCATAAGCCCCGCCCCCTGGTGTCTGGCTGCAGTACAGCTCATAAGCCCCGCCCCCTGGTGTCTGGCTGCAGTACTTATCACATTGATCAGTTTTTTCTGATCAGTTTGGTTTTAATCAGTTATTGATGCTGTGAAAGGGGGCGTGGTTGCATGATTGACAGCTAAAGTGGGCGGGGCCTCAATGCAGCAGCTCCACACCCCGATCACAACTGTACAGATTTCAAATGATGTCAGAGAAAGATGGCGGCGCCTGTATCCACTAAGATATTATAACTTCCTGTTTCTTACAGTGACAGGAAGTGGAGAAGCGGCAGCCATCTTTGTTCACTGTCTGCGATCCAGACAGAGTTTGGTCCTCAGACACACGGTCATTAAGACATTCCTCTTCATGCTGCAGCTCTCAGTCATCCCTGGGCCTCTTTCTGTGTCTGTGAGTGAGTGTGTGTGTGTGAGACAGGGTGTCTGTGTGTGTGTGTGTGTGAGACAGGGTGTCTGTGTCTGTGTGTGAGACAGGGTGTCTGTGTGTGTGTGTGTGAGACAGGGTGTCTGTGTGTGCGTGTGTGTGTGAGACAGGGTGTCTGTGTGTGTGTGTGAGACAGGGTGTCTGTGTTTGGACTTCCTCACTGTGCGTCTCCAGTCCGTCGTGTCAGAGCAGCAGCAACACGCTGGAGGAAGCTTCAGACCTGAATCGTCTGAGGGACCGAGCTGCAGCACCTGAGCAGGACAGGAGCTTCACTCTGATTGGCTGCCAGACAGGAAATGGAAAACAAATCAACAAATCGAGAGCAAAGGATTCAACTTTAAGGTAAGTTCACGGTTTTCAGATCCTTTACACACAAAAGTCCTGGGTCAACGCTTAGAAGTATTATTAAAAGTATCCAAGTATCATCAGTACAAAGTACTCAAAGTATTTCAATTTAACCCTCTTAATACGGAGCTGTCGCCGGCGACAGGAAAGTGACATGCGCGCTTCAAACTACCGTAGCTCTGGTAATGTTCGCACTATTGAAAAAATCTCAACAGATTCTGAAAGCTGAGATGTTGTGCTTTAGAGCCAAAACGGTGTTATTACGGTAATTTCACTTGTGAATGTCCCGGAAGCCTGCAAAGCAGCACTCTACACACACAGCGGTGGAGAAAGTTTCCATTTTATGGCCTGTTTTCGCACATTATGAGACGCAGACTCTTGAATTTTATTGGAAATAGCTGGATACTTTTCAAATGCCAAATATAACGTGCAAAATATGCTATTCATGTATAATTGCAGTGTTGTTTTTTAGGTGTTAAAGGGTTAAAGCACTAACAGCTGAGTAAAGTGTAGGTGGGTGGAGCACTTCCTGTTCTATCTGATGGTTTTGGAAATACTCAAGTACCGTCAATGCTTACTGAAGTACAGTGATTGAGTACATGTACTTGCCACATGCCACCACTGTACTGTTGCATGCAGGCTATTTTACCCACAATGCACTGCACACAGACGTGGAGGTGGCACCTGCAGCTGGGGAAAAATAGGCAAATAGGCAAGAGGCAAAAAGTGCAAATATGAAATATTAACTTTTGCAGTTTGATGCGTTTCTGTCTGATGATGCACGTGTTGCATCACATCCTGTCAGTAACTACGGCAACAGCAGTGATGCTGCTGGTCCTTTAGCTGTTTGCTCAGTGGTGAAACTGATGTTTCTCTGGGCTGCGTGGAGGCAAACCTGCACTGATGTTCCTCTGATTAGTTTACACTGGCTTTGTTTACACTAAGACAGTAAACAAACAAACTGCAGATTCAAAATGTACTTATATATAAATAAATAAATAAATAAAGCAACGAGTCGGTGATTTACAGTTGCAGGAAGTGATGCAGCTCCAAACACCTTTAGATCCTACATTTCCCACAATTCAACTGTCACTGCAAACACTTTGACCTTTAAATAACCCCGACTTGAAGCCTCTAACTGAGCACCTGTTTATCAGTTACTGTGATCATCACCGTATTGATCGATTCTTTGCTCTGTTAAATGTTTTTAAATATTCAGACACAAGCGAAGCTGGAAAACATCGAATCTCTGCATTTTTAACACTGTTGCTGATCAGTTTTTCGTTGATCGACTAATAGATTGATTAGATAATTGTTGCCTAACCTGTCAGTTACCTCCTCTTGTGTGTGTGTGTGTGTGTGTGTGTGTGTGTGTGTGTGTGTGTTTGCTGTCGTGTTCTGATTTCTTTCTTTCTTCTTTCATATTAACTTTACTTGTTTGTTTTTGATTGGTTAATGCAGCCCTTACACTGCTGTATATATGTGTGTGTGTGTGTGTGTGTGCGTGCGTGTGTGTGTGTGTGCGTGCGTGTGTGTGTGTGTGTGTGTGTGTGTGCGTGTGTGTGTGAATGCTTCAGTTCGGGCTCCATCAGAGGGCAGCAGAGTCCCTGCTGGACTCGTCTGCTGGTCAGATGATGTTTTCCATTTCTTAGTTTGCCACCAAAGTACTCAGATACTTCACTGTAGTGAAGTACTCAGAGTACACAGTAAAAACTACTAATCAAAACCTAATACGTCTGAAGAGTCAGAGTATTGATTATGTCTTCAGCGTATTGATTATGTTCAGATGCTGTTTTCTGGTTTCTCCTGCACCGTTTCCTCTGAGCTCGTCGTGTTTGCAGCGCCGCCGTCCTGTCACAGCCTCGTTTCTCCAAAATAAAAGTCTGAAAACAGCGAAAACCAGTTTCCAGCTGTGTGACGATGCGTTTCCAGCTGCTCCCAGAGGCTTTTAAATAAAGTTTACTTCAAACACTCAACAGCAGCACAGCCGCAGATACGAGGTTTTCACTGGACTAAAGCTGTCAAACAGATGTAATCGAGTATAAATACTCAAGAAACTCAAATGTGTGCTAATGTGCAGTACTTGAGTACATGTACTTAGTTACATGCCAACACCGGTTGAGGACGCTGTTTACCCACAATGCATTGCACCAGACAGTGGAGATAATAATATAAAATATCAAAGTGAATGAAGTGAAGTACAAATACTTTGAACATGTACATTAAAATCAATAGCTACAGATGATGCATGTGTATTTTCAAAGTTTCTGACAGAAACAGCTGGAAATAAATCATAAAGAGTAAAAATCAGAGTTTTCAGTTTTCAGACTTTTGTTGTAACGAGATTAAAAAGCCGAGTGAGTCGCCGCCGTCGCGTCAACACGTTTCTCTGTGCTGTTATTTTAACCTCGACCGGGAGGTGAGAGCTTAACGGGACGAACAGCAGCGTTATTACATTTGTTCACATTCACAGATCCTGTTACACACACACACACACACACACACAGGTGTAGGTCTGTGCTGCCTTCACTGACCCTGCGGGCCGGGCTGATGTTTGCGTCCTGGATTACACGAGTAAGATCAGGATTAATCTGCGCAGAAAGACGCCGCGTGTGTTGGAGGCGCTGCAGAGATGATTGAGTGCATGTGAAGAGATCAGTGATGCACAGAGTACAACACTGCAGTACCTGCACTGCACTCTGAGTACTCCCATCTACTGCTACTGCTACTTCACTGCAGTACTCTGCCTTTAGCATTAACAACCGCAGTTACTGTAACTGAGACTGAAGACACCTGATCAGATATGTGATGTCACCAAACTTCATGCTCTAATAACAGTAACTTCTCCAGACAGCAGCAGCAATAATGATAATAATAATAATAATAATAATCATCATCATCATCATCATAATAATCAATAATAATAATAAACTACAGGAATAATTCAGATAAATTATTATAATTAGCATAAATAAGATCTTGACACAAATAAATAAAATATTTGTGTTTCAAAGACATAAATTAAATATTTATTACATCTTTCTGCTTCATTAGCACTTTTCAGTCTTTTGTCTTTAAAGTACACGTTGCTGATAAAACCAAACATCCCCAGTGCAGCACTTTTTACTTGTAATGGAGTATTTTCACTTTGTTTTGTTGCTGCTTTTACTTAAATAAAGGAGCTGAACACTTGCTGTGTAACTGAGTACCTGTAGTAAAACCAGCAGGTAAAAATACTCCATTACATGTAAAAGTACCTCAAAGAAAAGTGCCGAAAAATGTACTTAAATGATAAAAAGTCAGTGTTTTCTGTGTTTTATTATATATTCCAATGTTTTTATCTATATATTATTACTTAATTATATAGCAACATGTAAGCAGCATTTTAATGTTTACAGCGTGTAATTAAACTGTAAATATAAATGAAATAAAGTCACATTAATCAGGTTTTAAAAGCCGATTTATGTTTATTACATTCAACTCAATACAGACGCCACAATATAAACACACACACACACACACACACACACACTCCTGCTGCTGAAACAGCTTCATATTAATAATTAATATTTCTTCAGCTCAGTCACAACAACAGCAAATCTGTGTTGGTGCTCGGGTTCACTCAGATATTAAAATCTATAAATCAAATAAATCTTAGGTTTATATGTAAAAATCAATTGTTAATTACATTAATTACAATCATCACAGTCCTCCAGACCTGAAGAGTAATTCAATAAATTATTAATATTTCACTGGAGCAGAGAATAGAAAAGAGGAAAAACAGGTGAAACAACCCGTTTTCGCTTCATAAACAGACGTTTTAATGATCTTTCTAGAATTATTATCTCAGAGCCGTTAATCGTCTGCAGGGTGAATCTCATTTAATTTATAATTCAATGAATAATAATCACGTTTTATTTCCTTTCTAAACACCAGAATCGCTCCCAATACTCACGTCTCTGCACATTTGAGGCTGTGTTCACACTCAGAGTCACAGCTGAGGGCTGTTCCTGTGTGTGCATCCAGGGGGCGACGTCAGGCTGGAGGGCACACACACACACACACACACACACACACACACACACACTGATGCATTGTGTGTGTTTGTATCCACTTCATCAGAAAAACCTCAAACTTCAACCTGATAAAACCAAAAAACTAAATAAATGTAAAGTCACTGAGAAAAACTTTATTGACAAACTCATTCGCACGAAGCTTCTACACACTGTTAATGCACAGCTCTTACAAAATAGATCATCATGTATCTTTAAAGTCACATATGATTTTATAAAAACGCACGTTAAAACAAACATTTTCAAGGCCTTGAGTTTTGATCCTGGAAGTGAAGTTTTTGCTTTTTGGTGCAAAAAAAAGAAAAAAGTTTTACTGGAGCCAGACTAAATAAAACAGCAATGTTTACTTGTTTACATGTTTCACTCAGTTGAAAACAACAATCTCTGCATCATGAATCCACAGTGTGATGATGTCACAGATCCCGCCCAGTCGCTTTGATTGACGGGTTGTTTCCAGGAAGTGCAGCACAACTTACCTGCAACTTTAATCTTCATATAAACTGACAGATCTTCACACAGCGACAGTCAGCCGAGCGCTCTGATTGGTCGATTTTGCTTTAGTTAAACTGCTGATTTGCTAATTTTGCTAACAATTCAGAGACGCTCAGCCTCTCATGATCGCTGTTGGCTCAGAGGTCGTTGAAACATCATGATTATACATAAATATTATTTTATTTATATAGATGTGTCACTGTCTCCGCGATTTAAGGAGAAAAAGCATCGTTTAGTGAGTCAGACGACAGAAACATTCACAGTTTGATTCACAGTCAAAGTTTAATGACTAGAAATAATATTTACTCCTTAAATCTGTGTAAATGTGATGTATTTTAAGTAAAATATGATAAAATACACCAGACATTTATTATTTATGATAATTTACAACAGAGTTCACCGAAGCTCAGTTTGGTCCCTGTCTCTGTATCACAAATATTAATTTGACGACAATAAAATCTGATTATTGCCATAAAATCTAAATCTTTTGCATCGAATTTGACAAAAAAAAAAGAATCAATCAGATTTTAATGTTTGTGTGAGACGACTGGACCAGGGTCAGATTTAATTAAACTGATCTGTAATCTGTTTTTAAATGGCAGGTAAAATATGTGGCATAATAACATGTTGGTGTACTTTATGATAAATTATAAAATAATGACAAAGGTAAAGCGATAAAATGTCATTTAGGAAAAAGATCCACGTGTTTGTCAGAGGTGTGATTAAATTTGATTCTGATGAAGTTTCATCGTAAAACATTAAATATTTTTAAAATTAAAGAATAATTCAGTGATTAAATATTTATCGTTTATGGTTTAAACTCTTTAATCATTAAAAATGAGTTTATTTTACTGATTTAATTACTTCATTTATTTGTAAATCTTTTATTTAAATTGCAGTTGGTTTCATATTTTTATTTAATGGGTTTTAAAAACAATTTTTCCACATTTAACCATTTTTGTTTGAACGTAAAAGCAAAAAATATAGAACATTTTTAATTTAGATAATTCAATTTAATGAATTAAATTGATTTTCTGTCAAATTTATATGAAAAATTTCAGAAACAAAATGTCGACGAGAAAAAAAATAAAATTAAATATAAAAATTTTTCAGAACAGCAAATTAAAAATGATTAAACTTGATCTGTTGTATTTCACTTTCGCTGTGTATTTCAAAAAATATTAAAGTTATTTCTACACTGACTGTAATTAAGAAAACAACCTCATGTTGAAGCTGTTTTTATTCTAAATATTAATGTTTATTTTACAGACGCGCTCGCTGAGGTGCAGCGTTCGTTAACGCGCTGCAGTCTGATCGTCTGAGGGAAACGTGACGGTGATGCTGCATGAATCAGTTTCCTGTAGCTGCTGGTTTCCATCAGCTTTCATCACTGTTTGCACTGAATTCAGCCTGCAGAGGTGGATTTTAACAGCGCAGCATGTTAATGAACAGCAAACACAGCCGACTCAGCGCGTCACACTCACTTTGATTAAAATAAGACAAATTTGGTGCTTTTGGTTCAAAGACTTCAGCTGCAGGAATAAAAATCACATTTGATTGAAGTTAAAGTGTCTGGAGATGAAAACCTGCCGTCTGACTCCAGTCAAACACAAACTTCTGCCTTATTTTGAAGTTTTTTCTGGATTTGAGTGTTTCGTTGCGTCGCAGAAACAAAAACCGGCGCCAACGCAGACGAGTGAATCCACGACGACGAGGCTGAACCTGAACGCAGCTTCGGAGAGCGAAGGGACGAAAAACTTCTCCGACCAGCAGCAACACAAACGCTGTCACCTACCTCCTGCGGCGTTACCATGGCGATAATGCCCCGTGAACTGCAGCGGCCATTTTGTGTCCTCACACTGTTTCCGTTGGCGTTCAGCTGCCAAACTTCAGACTTTGTCGCAAACTTGGAGACGTTTTCCCGTCTTCACTTCGCCCCTCGCCTTCGTCTGCAGGCGAAAGAGCCGACACCTGGCCCAGAGCACGGCGCAGCAGGGTGTGTGTGTGTGTGTGTGTGTGTGTGTGTGTGTGTGTGTGTGTGTGTGTGTGTGTGTCACCCTCCTCTGTCTCCTTTTTTCTTTTTGTTCTTTTCATTTTTTTAACCCAACTGTTTCCAACAGCTTCGACCAACCCGGTGACCTCTGTGTTGATGCTACTGGAGCGGCCATCTTGTTTCATGAGACTGCAGCCTGTGTGTGTGTGCGTGCATGCGTGCGTGCATGTGTGTGTGTGTGTGTTCTGTGCAGAAGCGTCGTCTATTGTTTGAGTCAGTTCTGATTTGATTAACAGTCCGTTGGTGGTCAGCGCTTCACTGGTCATTAACGGCTGGTACGACTGGAAACTCTGGCACAGAGCCATCACCCTCTGTGTGTGTGTGTGTGTGTGTGTGTGTGTGTGTGTGGACATTTGTGTGTTTGTGTTTCTTTGTGTTTCCCCTCTTTTAATCAGAGTCGATAGCTGGGTGTAAGAATGTGCGTGCAGGTCTGTGGTGTGTGAACTTACACACTGGTGTGCATGTGACCTTGAGTGTGTGTGTGTGTGTGTGTGTGTGTGTGTGTTTTATGTTTGTGTGGGCTTATGAACCTTAAATTTGTGATATTTATGTTTCTGTCATGGAGTCAATCGTGTGTGTTGTGTATGTTGTGTGTGTGTGTGTGTATGTGTGTGTGTGTGTGCTTTCTGTTCTCCAGAGGATGAATCCCTCTGACTTTAATGATCACATGACCTTAAGAACTTGTGCTGAGTTGTTTGTTCCAGTTGTTTTGATGTAAAACTTGCTGAGTCAGCGTGGTGACGTCACAAACAGGAACAACCTGCAGCATGCGGCCTAATGTTTGCTTTTAGGAACGTGATGCATTGATGCAGTTTGCATGACTGGAGAGAGCTGCTGCAGACAGGCTGCAGCTAATGCTATTAGCTAATGCTATCAGCTAAAGCTACTGTGCTGAGCTGCAGCAGGACACAGAGGAGCAGGTTTCATCATGTGGACGACAACAACCTGAGTCTGTCAGAGACACACACACTGACACATACACAGGGGCAGAGCAGCTGCTTTCTTTATGCTAAGCTAGGCTAACCTGACAAAGCAAGTGAATGCATCGTCCAAAACACTGAAATAGCTCTGGATACATTGCACACAGAGCAGACTCTACTCTTTATATCAGTTACACCCAGCAGTTCCCAGGTGTACTCATCGTCATGGTTACAGCGGTAGTATTGTCAGTGGTACGTGCAGTTATTATGGGCTGTCGTTCAGCGTCGGTCTGTTTTTGCCTCCGAGGACTCATCTGTTATTTCTTGGCCTGTGATTCTTCCTCTGTTTAGATAAGACATGCTGTGTGTCATCGTGTGTCTGTGTGTGTGTGTGTGTGTCTGTGTGTGTGTGTGTGTGTGTCTGTGTGTGTGTGTGCGTGTGTGTGTCTGTGTGTGTGTCTGTGTGTGTGTGTGCGTGTGTGTGTGTCTGTGTGTCTGTGTGTGTGTCTGCAGCAGTATTTCGTTCGAACCGTGTGTAAAAATTGTGAGTAGCTTCGTGCAAGTTTGTCTGCATGACTGCATATCTTGGAGTGACTGAGTGAGTGTGTGTGTGTGTGTGTGTGTGTGTGCGCGCATGTGTGTGCATGTGCATGACGAAGTGAGTGTGTATGAATGACAGTGTGTGTTTGTGTGAGTGTGTGCAAATAAATATGTGCACATAAATGAGCAGTCGTGTGTGTGTCTGTGTGTGTGTGTGTCTCCGTCTCCTTCCCTTGGGGCTGTGGTAAAGAACATCTGTGTGTGTGTGTGTGTGTGTGTGTGTGTGTGTGTGTGTTACTGTCTGCCAAACACACTCGACCTCATGCGTCCATCATCCCATCTGTCTCGTGTTGAGTTCGGGTCGTTTGAATAAAGTTTATTCAACCCGATCGATAAAGTTGGATTTAAAGCTGCTGGTGTGTGTGTGTGTGTGTGTGTTTGGGGTAACGTCAGCTGACTGAACCTCTGACTCAGATTCAGTCTGACAGCTGCAGGTTGACCATCGAGTCTGTGATCATGTGACCTGTGAAACTGATCTGCTGCTGCTCGTTAACATCATTAGCCATCAGGACTCAGGTATGAGGAGCTCTGATTGGAGGACAGACAGGAAGGAGGAAATGACCTCACTGTTTCCATCCTGTCTGTGTGTGTTCGAATACCTCATACACCATTTTTCTTTGTTTGTTTGTTTATTTATTCGTGTGGATCCCTCATGTAAACATACTTTCAGTGTGTACGTGTACAGTAATAACACATGATAGTGTGTGTGTGTGTGTGTGTGTGTGTGTGAGTGTGTGTGTCCAGTCCCATTGATTGAGCTCTTCCTGCTCTCTGATTGTCATGGTTTCCAGATGCCTGATTGTCAGTGAACGTTCCGTCTTCCTGTGATGACTCATCAGTTACCGAGCAGACGGAGGAATGAAGGAAACACACACACACACACACGCACATCTACAGCATCATTGAATTGAGTTGTTGTTCTACATGTTGTTGATCTTTGTTCTACATGTTGTAGATCTTTGTTCTACATGTTGTAGATCTATGTTCTACATGTTGTAGATCTGTGTTCCTCCATGATCTCAGGTGTTTCCTCAGGTTCAGACTCAGAGACTCTGTGAATCCAGATCAGACTCTGTGATCGGCTTCACTTCCTGTCTGTGGCGTCACCGCCTCCTCTCTGTGCATGTGTCAGTGTTGTGTCTGTGTGTCAGCAGCTTGATAAACTGACTCTGGATCAGCTGTAAGACACATTTCTGTGCTCCTCTTTTCAGCCGCTGCTTGTTTTTAACTCTGTATCTGAAGCAGATGAAGGATTTCAGTCGTCGGACGTCTGGATCTGAAGTTATCAGAGAAACAAGCTGAGCAAACGTTAGCAGCAGCTCGGCTCGCCGCCCCTCCAGGACGTCCCGTGTGCGGCCGACAGCGTGGGAGAAACAGTGGTTTTTAAGGTGGAACTGCTTTATTCAGTGTTTCTCTGGGTTTGAATCAGCGGCTCTGTTTGTTTTGGAGAGGAGGAGACCTCTGTGGAGAATTCAGCTCCCAGTAAAAACCTCCTGAACCATCAACACTGAAGGAATCCCAGCTGACAGGAAGACAACAACTCCCAGCATCCCACGCTGCTGCAGGAGGTCACATGACTTCAGAAAACTACAGACTGTACCTTTAATATTTCTCATTGTGGCTCCAGAGACGGTGGAGGAGTGACCCCAAGCGACTGCGATGGCTGAGGAAACAGGAAACAGATGAAAGTAAATAAAATATAATAATAATATAATAAAATATTTTTTTCTGTTTTCACTCCAAAACTCATTCCTCCAACTCATCACATCAACATTCATCCTGAGTCATTTTCCAGGCTGGTGAATCTTCCCGGAGACAGACTGGACTCATAACCCGACCTGGAGTTACGAGGTTCCCACAGACGGCGATGACACGTGTAAACATATGTAAATATGTCGGCGTATAGATGAGGAGCGGCCTTTAATCTGCTGCGCGGCTCTTTCCTGTATTACAGCTGATTAGTCACCGCCTCGCTTCCTGCAGCACTTTGTAACCTGAGACGACGTTTCTGTGCAATTACGCCCCAGAAACACGCCGGCGCTCGGCGGGCCACAGACGCATTAGGTTGCATTTCACAGGGCGCATTACGAAGCAAAGGGTGTGTGTGTGTGTGTGTGTGTGTGTGTGTGTGTGTGGAGGGGGTGATCGCGGTGTGCTGTTTGAAAATGTTTGAACATGTTTATTGAAAACAGCTTGTAAGACCCTGATCAGTAAACCGCAGCAAATCCCTGCAGGACAGATGGTGATATTAATGCTCCGCACCGTACGAGGCCGACCGCCGGCCGCACGATAAAGCTGCCCCGACAAATACACAACAAGCTGCAGACCGACAACACCTGAAACACTCAGAGCGGTGTTTACCATGTACACACGCTCACAAACACAACGGCTGAAAGACCTCGAGGACGAAAATCGCTCAAATGTGGTTGAAAGCTCCAGAACAGCCACTTGATGGACCTCGAGGGGAGGTCGCTCCCGCCAGTCGTTTCCTCCCGAGGTCGAGAACGAGCTGCAAAACTCAACTTTTAAGCTAAAGTGGAGGCGAGCAACTCATGAAGCTCATGTGGTCTGATCAAAAGCCCCAGAATGGCCACTAAATGGACCTCTTACACTGTTTAACATCAGAATTAGCATCTATACGCAGGTTTTTAGTTTCGGCGGTGACGCCTTCCTCATTCTCAGTAGAGGCACTTGACTCTGTGCATCAGGTCCGACATCACAACGGCACCTTACAGCAGACCGTAGCACGCCAACATGGCCGCCCTGCCGGCGCTGCTTCCTGCAGGACAGGAAGTCCAGACTCAGCCGTCGTTCCCACAGACTGTAAACAGCAGTGATGCTCCTGGTTGATCAGCTGTTCACACGCCAGCGTCTACCCAGGTGTTTGTGTTTACATCACTGCTGATCGGAGCTGCTGCAGAGTCATGTGACATGGGTTTGAATCCTGATTGGACACATTCACACTGAAGACAGTCAGACACTCATCTCTGCATCCTCAGTGAAGTCTGTTGACGTTAGAGAAGCTACACGCTGATGCAGACGCTGCAGGTTAATTAGACGTTAGTTTCTAACTTTTGCTTGAAGTCGCAGCTCAACTGACTTTACTGATTAACATTCAGAGAAACACTTTATATTTAAGGTGTGAAACAGTCCAGTCCTGATAATTAGTTTTAATCAGCCAAACGTGACTTTAGAGACACTGTCAGAGAGCGTTCCCATCAGATTTACTGTTTCCATGAGAACAACACTGGACAAAGTGACAGTGAACGCCTCAGTCCTGAGGGAACAGAGAACAGGCGTGTGTGTGTGTGTGTGTGTGTGTGTGTGTGTGTGTGTGTGTGTGTGAGAGAGCACATGTTCCCCGGCCTGTGTGTGTGTACACGGCGGCTGCATGTGATGTTTTGCGTCGTGCAGCCTGGGATCCAGATGTGCGTCTCTGTGGGATTTGCACCCAGGAGGTCCGGCGCTGTCGTACACCGAGACCCAGAACAAGGTGCAGCGGGGAAACCTCGTATCTCCACGAACGCAGGCGCGATGTTCAGCCACTGCAGCACGTGAACGCCTCTTCAACCCGGGACGCCAAAAAGTCCAAATGCACCAAAGATCTGATGATTGGAGGTGAAACATAACGTTTGTTTCCATCATCGGAGTCGCAGGAAGTTGCAGTTAAGAGGTTTCAGGAGCGATAAGCTGGTTCTCGTGTGGATTACAGCTGCTGCAGCGGCCGCAGATACGTTCAGCGCTGAAGGTCCGGGAGGGTTAACAGCTTAAAGCTCCTCTGATGTGTTTTCAATCAGACTGAAACTAAAGAGAACCAACCGGAGAACATGGTTCAAAGACACGATGAGCAGCGAGGAGATGAACCTGAGAGGGAAACTGCTGCAAAGAGCCAAAAGCGAGAAGACAGAAACATAAATAAATAAACTAAATATAACTTTAAAAGCTAAAAACTCAAATTTACAGTTTTTACTGAGTAATTAAACACATCACCACACGTTTTAGAGGCGATGTTCAGGTAAAAACAAGACTTTTAACATTTTAAAGTTGAAAATAACTGAAACTGAATCTTCTTCTGTGGCGGTTTGCTGCAGCTGTTCACCTTTGCCTGTTAGAAGTAACTTTTACATGTACTCGAGTAACTTTGAGTGTTTTGTGTTTGTCGGAGTCGTTTGGATGCAGTTTTAGAGATAACTCATCGCTTTCACTGCTTTTATTAATTATTTTCCACATTAACGCACATGATGCAGGTGTTCAGCTGGTCCCAGGTCTGCCTCATGGGACTCATCAGTTAAGGGTTTCATTTCACTTTATTTTTACTTTATGGAGTAACACACACGTCTGCACATGATTTGCTGATTAATTTAACAACTAATTATATTGAAATAACAAAAAACACAAGAGACAAAAGGAAGCCTGTTTACTCATCGCTTGGTTTTATTACATTTCCAAAGTAACTTCCAACTAAAGTGGTTTTTAAATGAATACGTTTGTTTTCTAACTCAAATAGTTACTTTTCCATCTACTCGAGTACTTGTTTGTGCAAAGCCACAGTACTTTTACTCAAGTACTTGTTGTAATCTGCCTGAAAATACAGAAAAATGACATTTTACTGTGTGTGAGTGTGTGTGCGCGTGTGTGTGTACGTGTGTGTGCGTGTGTGCAGAACAGATGAGCTCAAACTGTGATTGTTGCACTGATGTGAATGACAGGCAGCTGCAGCGCCGACAGTTTGCAGGTGTGATGTCGTGTTATTTGTCGTATTAAAGGGAAAGTCTTCAAACAGGAAGCAGGACAGCAGCCCCCCAGACTCAGACTGACAGACTCAGGTTGTTGTCGTCCACATGATGAAACCTGCTCCTCTGTGTCCTGCTGCAGCTCAGCACAGTAGCTTTAGCTGATAGCATTAGCTGCAGCCTGTCTGCAGCAGCTCTCTCCAGTCTGCAGCAGCATGTTTCTTCAGGAAGTTGTGCTTTGGTTCAGGGTTTCTTCTCTTCTCTGGCTGCCAGTAGTCATCCCGGTTACACTGCTCCCTGCAGAGCCGATGGGCAGCAGCGACGGCGTGCGGACAGGAGCGTTAGCGTCCGTTTGGAGCGACAGCTAGCCGCGACTTCAGCGCGTCCTGACCCGACAGAGGTGGCCTGTGAGAGCTGAGCTGTGTGTTGTGTGACGTGTTGCTGCCACAGGTCAGAGATGTGCAGCTATGAACCGTTTGGTTTCTGATCTTTTAGAGACGCTGAGCTACGGTTTCTGTCCTCCACAGCAACAAACTCTGCACAGCTCCTCTCTCCAACGCTCACTCAGACACTAAATCAAACACCAGTCTCTGAAACTCTCACATGAAAGAAAACACATCAGGCCTTTAACCTCAGTCTGTTTCTGGTCGACCATATTTCCTCGTGTTGTCGGCCGTTGTCTGGAAACTGCAGCAGAGACTCATCTCTTCCTAACAGACCATCAACACACAGCCAGAGGTGAAGTCACTTTTATGGAAATGAGGAAGACGAGTGGAAGCAGGACGGAGGCCAAAACCGCTGACAGACCCGCTGACATCCATCGAATGCACGCAGCTCGTCGTCATGAGGCGCCTCAAACAAACTTGTTTTAGTTGCTTCGTCGCCATTTGAACACGATGTTTTAATATTTTACACCAATATTCTTTTAAACTGAAGATAAACTTGTTATATTTTGTTGCTCAGACGTCACTTTGTCATTATAAAATACATTTTTTGGCCTAATTATGACGAAATTGTACACAAATGTCTGATGTTTGGACAAAATGAGGAAATAACATTTTAATTTATTGAAATCTGGACAGACGTGGACGCTAACTGTGACTTCACTGGTTGTAATTACAGTTTTTATTTTATTAAAGGTTATGATTTCAAAGGTTTTCATTCTGTGTTTGAAGCTCAGGCTTGGTTTTGTCGACCGAATGCATCTGTGAAACAACAAAACGTCATTTTTGGCCTTTTTTAAAAAATTTTGCAGGAAGCTGTGGAGCAACAGGAAGCAGCCGCGGTGACGTTTGATGAGGAGCTGCACACCTTCAGCACCTCAGGCAGGTAACGGCTCCTCTCAGGCTCATACACAGCATCAGCTGCGTCTGATCTCTTTACTAAAACAATAGTTTGTTTGTGAACACGGACGTGGTTTTTCCATTGTTTTCTGCACATTTAGTGCAACTTCCAAACTAACGAGGATACGATGTGGCAGGAAGAGCGACGGCGTCCACACAGGGCGGAGTTTTTCATGGGTGGATCAGTTAAATGTGACACACAGGAGCCCGCGGGTCGACTCCGGTGTGAAACTAATCATCGCTGATCGGTTTAAAGACATGATTTCAAATTAAAATCACTTTGTTTTGCCAAAAAGGAGATTTTATGTTCATGCACACAGATCTATAGATGATTAAGACAGCTTCTATCTGGCAGGTTTGTCTCCAGAGCGACGCGATGATGTTGGACTCTGATGTGTTTTAGTGAACTATGCATTCGTCACGCGTCTCCTGCTGCAGCCATGTTTATTCTCCTGCAGTGTTAAAGCCTGGATTCTCGCTGCAGGATGCATCTTTGCTCTCACTAATGGGACTTTTCATCACGTGCATTCCTAAAACTATCAGTTCAGTGATCTTTGCGGCCTAACGAGGCTCCAAAAGGCCTGAGGAGGAACATCACAGCTCTTCCTCCTCAGGCCTTCGGGCCTTCAGTGAACCGCAGGGGTCCCTAATCCAGGAAGAGTTAACCTCCTCTGGTCGGCAGCGGCAGACAAGACCAACAGACACCAATTAAGCAAAGGAAGGGAAGGAGGAAAGGAAGCTGGCAGAGGGGAGAAAGCAGGAGGCAAAGGTCAAACCCGACGCAGAACAAAAAGAGAAAGTCAAACTGAGCGACGGACGGACAAAGAGACGAGCAGCAAAACAAGCAGCAGAGGAACGAGCAGCAGAGGTGGAGCTTGACGCCTCGTAACGCAGAGTGACTAAACTCAAAGAAAAGGAAAAAGTGAGAAACGGCCGAGGAGAGACGAGCGCTGGCGGGAGGCCAGAGAGACCATTAGCGGAGTCGGCGCGGTCGGGGTAGCGTGACGACGATACGCCTTAAAACTCTGCCTCCCAGCTCACGTTTCACTCGCTGCAGACCTGTGGTACCGCGGCGGCGGCGGCGGCGCTCCTCGGTTACAGTTCAGGGACGAAGATGTGGAGGAAAAGGAATCCATGAGGGTGGGACCCCGGGGGCCTCGACCACAGCAAAGATAACACAAACCAAAGTGTTGATGCATCAGCTCACCGATAAAATATCCCTCCACCCACACGCTGACATGGAGGCGCAGCGGGTCTCATAAACATTAAACCATTAATCACTCGCTGTTCTTTGAAAACGGACGCAGATTCGTTAAAATCACAAGTTTCTATTTTTATTTCATCACAAAATCTCTTTTATCGTGACCCTCGCCTTGAAACTGATCCTGGATCAGAGACAAAGCACTTTGAGTCACCGCCTGAGTCACCTTCCTCCTGCTTTAGAGTCCAAAACTGATTAAAGACACATAAACCACACACACACACACACACACACACACACACACAGACAAAGTCCTGCTGCCCCAAATACTCAGCAAGGCACCCAATTCATCCGCCGCTGAAAATAGTCCCACACTGATGCAGCGTTTCAAGTTTGCAGCTGTTTGAGGTAAAAAATTCACATTTTAAACATCAAACTTCACGTTTTCAAAGCTTTGATCTGTTTTTTACTCAAATTACTTAAATTTAGTAGCTTAAAAAACCTAAAATAGACTGAAATAAACATAAATAAAGTAAAACAGACGACAGCAGGGTGGTTTAGGGGTGTGGCTACATTGTGATTGACAGGTTGCTACCATGGCGACTATCAATCCGGACAGACATTAGTAAAGTGTATCTGTGGCGCCAGGCTCCTAAGAACCAAGATGGCCTCGGCCAAAATGCCAAAAAGCGGCGAGTGACATCACGGTGGCTTCGTTTTCGCCAAAATCAGACTTTTAAACAGGTGTAAGCAGGAGATCATGTGACCATGTGTCACGTGACGCAGGTTTGAATCCTGATTGTCTGCTTCCTGCCGATCAAGTCCTTGAACGCATCATTTTTATTGCTGCAGATTTCAGAGGCTGACAAATATGGCCGACAGTGTGTGTGTGTGTGTGTGTGTGTGTGTGTGTGTGTGTGTGTGTGTGAGGGCTGGAGGGGGGGTCCAGACTCCCTCCCAGCTTCCTTAGAACAACAGTGGTCTTTGATGAGCGCTGCTGAATAGCGGCCGGGCCGCACGCTGACACCCGGGGCCGAGGAACCGCGGACCAGCCGGATTATTGTCAAAGCCGACGACCTGTTTGCTTAACCTCCTCACCCGACCCCCAAGCAGAGGTCAAGGTAGCCGGCCGGGCCTCCTCCTCCTCCTCTCCTTGTTCCTCTCCTCTCCTGCTGCTTCCTCCCGCTCTCCTCCAGCCCCACAATGCCCTCCTCCTCCTGCTTCCCACGCCGCGTCGTTACCTCGATTACATCACACGTCATCAAGCACGCCAGGGATTTGGGCTGGTCGGGGTTTCGCTCATGCCAGATGCATGTTCGACTACATGAGAGCCTGGGAGTGTGTGTGTGTGTGTGTGTGTGTGTGTGTGTAATCCAAATCTCCGGTTTCTCCTCCACCAGGGTTTAAACAGCAGCTGATTTGTTGTTTCAGTTACGCCTGAACGTGGCGGCAGCAGCTGTGAACCCTCGACTTTTAGGTCAGTTCAGTCTGAATTAGCAAAGTTTCGTCTCTGCGGATCCAAATCACAGCTGCAGCAACTGCATTTCAGTCTCTCGATGAGTTTGTGAGGAACGTTTGGCAAATTATCCAATAAGAACTAGATGGAAAGAGTTAAAAGAATCAGGATCGTGCACAGAAACGAGCGATAATCTGCAGAGAAGTCGTTATCACCCAGAAGGCTCAGCTCAGCTCAGTCTGCACGGTTCAGATAAAATGCAATGCAAAGTGTTTTACAGAGGCGCAGAAGTAGATTAAAAAGCATTTTAAAGCGTCAAATAATCAAATATGTGTTCAGTTGAGTGCAGGAACTGGCTTGGGGTTAGCTTAGCTTAGCATAAAGACTGGAATCAGGTGGAAACAGCTAGCATGGCTCTGTCCAAAGTCCAGATATGTCCCTGTAAACGTGTGTGAACAGTCCAGGTTTTGGTTTTTAAAGCGTCAGTGCGGCGTCACTGCGTCGACAAGACCCGAGGAAGCGTTGTGGTCACATGTGGTCAAACCATAGTAGCTTGGGCCAATCAGCATCCTGCAAGGAGCGACTGGCAGCTGCAGCGTGATGTTTACTAGAAAACAACAGCGGCTCCTAAAGACGTTAGTGTAGCTGCGTAGCTGCGTAGCTGCTGCTGAGCATCAGTTATAACAGAGCTGGAGAGCATTCACTCATTAAAGAGGACGAGGGCCACGCTCAGGTGTTTGTGCTGTTGTCTCCACTGGATTTAACTTGAGCTGGGAGTGAAAGCAGCGTCACACGGTTCCTTGCTGTGATTGGTTGATGTTAGCCCGTTGCAGCCAGATGGTTCGTCCAATCTCCTGCCAAGTGTTTTTGTGAAAGCGTCTGCGCTTTTCCAACAGTTCCCATCGTCGACGTCCCCAGATGGTTCGTTTCCCTCAACCATCTGTGAGCTTCAGGTCACCTGATCTCACCTTTCATCAGGAATAACATCAGATAAGGACCCACGGCGTCCCGTTAACGGAAACTCGTCTGTATTAAGAAGCAGCGCTCCTCACTCTGTTGACGTGAGCATTGAACTACAGTCTCTGCTTGAATCAGTGTTGACTGATGTTTGTTGTCCCTGATAAATAAACACAAATATGACTCCTGGTGAGCCATGCATTAGCCACTAGCGCAGCTGTTAGCCGCGGGCTCTGCAGCCAAATGCAGCTCTTAATGTTGGTCCACAGGATTAGGCTGAGCAGCAAAGCCTCCTGTTATCTGGCAGCATTATCCCCCAGGAGTGCCTAACATTAGTGACCTGTAAGCCTGTGCGTTGGAACGCAGCCACGCCGCAGGTTAATGAGCGCTAAACAGACGATGCGACGGTCCCTCGGTGCCACGCTAACGCTAACGCAGCAGAGCTTTCTAATGATAGGCCGGGTTTTACTGACCCACTGGCCAACAAACGCTGTCACTGCTTAGTTTCCATGAAAGGATCCAAGGCCTGAAATACCACATGCACAGAACAGTCCTCTCTGATTGGACGATCTGTCTCTTAAAGCCTAAACTGCCCCAAATCAGCGCTAACCTAAGTTTCCTCAGCAGCAGTTCAACCTCACCCACAGCTGCCTTCACTTTCTTAGTGATCTAATCAAAGTTAATTAGCATCATTAGTTCAGTTATCTTCAGATAAATCAGAATTATCACACATTAAATTGTAATTTCTTATTTTAGTTCTAAATTCTGGAAGTGAAGCTTGAAACTGAAGCTTTGTTTTTGTTCTGCCATGTTGCGTTCAGGAGCGTCACTGCGTGTACATGCACATTAATATTCCTCCATGAGTCTGAGTGTGAGAATATTTGATATTACATGTAAACAACAGAACACACAGCTGAGCCACACATCAGACTACAGAGAGACAAAGCAACGACACAGACACATACAGCAAATACAAAGACGCACAACACAACAACAAAATGTCCTGAAACAGCCTCAAAGAGACAAGAAGCAGCCACAAAGACTCAGAATGCTCGTGCCTGTAAACGTGGACCTGACTCCATCCGTCTGACGCTGAGGCCTCAGTGCAGGCTTCGTGTAGTTCGTGTCCCTGGCTCAGCTCGTGTTGTTGTGCTGTGGAGGTTATTACTGGGCCTTGATCCGTCAGCAGCGTCTAACATTAGTGACCTGTAAGCCGCGGCGTTGGCAGCGACGCACACAGGACACAGCCCCGGTGGTGTTAGCAAACAGACGCCGCGGCGCGGGCGAACATCTGCTGTTTCCATGATGCTGCGGGCTCAGGTGAGTCCAGGTGAAGCTCTGTCACCTGGGAAGGAGGAGCCTAACGGTCCTGATCAACCAATAACAGATCAGATCAGCTGGTTATCGACACAGACTACATTTCCCATCAGCCCCGCTGCTTCCTGTCTGTTTATATCAGGTTTACACCTCTTAAACTACATCTGACTGCAGACACTACTGTCACTCTAAATACTCTGATTACTTTTGACATACACACTACTTGTACTCTAAATACTCTGATTACTTTGACATACACACTACTTGTACTCTAAATACTCTGATTACTTTGACATAAACACTACTTGTACTCTAAATACTATGATTACTTTGGCATAAACACTGCTTGTACCTACTTTCCTGTTTTATTCTGAAAGTCCCCCCTGTTTGTCTTCACTTCCTGTTTTGAGCGTTTTCCCGCCTGTTTCCTGTGTCACCTGTGTGTCTTCACTGAAGCAGCACCTTGTGTGTTTCCCTCCTCTGTCCTTGGTTTGATTAAAATAAGTTACGCTCATGATGAACATGTAGTGATTGTTGACTCCACAGCCTGTTGTTTGTTTGTTTCAGCCGTCCACCCCGACCTCCCCCTCCCTACTTTCTCACTTTGTATGTCACATGACTTCGGCTGAAGCTCTAACTGGAGTCATGTGATCTCCGCTGTGCTTCATCCAGACTGTTAAGGTTGGTGTTTGACAGCCGGAGCTCTGGTTTTTCCTGACCTGGCCTCTTGTTTCCCGCCTTTTCCTGCACGAAACCAGCTTTTAACCCGTTTCCCAGTTTGCTGTGGGAGAGACCTCGCTGCTCCTGCCCTCAGACACCATCCAACACCTGATGTGATGAAGGTGATGTTACAGGCAGCGAGTGAACTTGGCCTGTTGGAGCCTGTTGGTGAAGCTCTCTGCAGCATCAGGAGAGTGGAGTCTGACTGCAGCTGCAGGTGAACGTGTGTCCACATACTTCTGGCCATGTGGTGCAGTAGCTGTACAGACAGACAGACGGATGCATGGTGATTCATCTCCATCAGTCTTCGGGGCCGGACTGGATGATGGCGCCCTGATGACATCACAGATTGCACGGCTGTTGGCAGAGAAACCGTGTCGTGTGTGCACAGATCGATTTCTCTGCTAACGTGACGCGTTTTGCTTCCTTTGAAACCTCAGCGTGCAGCTCGAGGCGGCCTCAGATTTCGCTGAGCTGACGAGGAGGACTCAGATGTGAGCCAACGGCCGCTGCTCGCCGCCCGTTTGGTTTTTTCTGCCTAATTATCGTCTCATTTTCACCAACATTTCACAGTTTGGGCATTTAGCCGCTGCTGTTTTCATCCACTGTGACACTAAAATAAGCCCCAGTGACATTAAACAGCAGCCGAGAGCCACAGACGCCTCCTTCAAAATAAAAGCCAACACATTAAAAACACAGTTTGATGTCGACGTGCTCTGACACAAGTTCTTACACATTTCAATAATAAATGAACGTATTGTCTTTATTACAGTGGGAAGGGATTTTAATTACAGGATATTAATTATTTAAACATCTGTGACATAAATGCACTTTGTAGTTTTAATGAGACCAACTGTTAAATACATATTTTTTGACATCGAGTGCATGAAATTGTGCAAAAATGCACTTTTTTACTTCTCACATTGACGTAAATATTTCCATTTTATGCTTCAAATATTAAATTTCTTATAAAACTACAGTATTATTGGCATGCATTATCACTTAAAACATAATATTTTACATATAAAACATGACAAATTACAAAAACATGATGCACAACAGCAGCTAAAACATTAAAATAACTAAGAATAACCAGCTGAAACTGTCAGTCAATAAAAATCCAAAAACACAGCTTCACACTCAGAGGATGTTTTCTGCTGAGTATCTTTAAAAACATGATTATAACTATACAGTATTTTTACTTAAATAACACATCTGAATACTTCCACCACTAAATGCAGTTCTTGAAAAAGAAATATTAAAGTAAATTAAATCTAAATTAAATATAAATAATAAAATTAAAATATATTTTATTTATAAAAGCGTAATTTCACTTGAATGACTGAGCAACAGTAAGAAATGTGCGTTTTATTTCACTTTCAGCAGCAGTTCAGAGCGTCAGTCTACTGTAATATTATTTATATTTATTATTTATTTGTTGTTATTTCACAGACTTTCGGTTTAGATGCAGATGCAGTGAAGATCAATAACAACAAACTCTGAATAATCTCTGCTCCATGTTGGAAAATATGAAAAGTCTCCCGCCAGAGACCTTTTATTATTATTTTATTTCTTGTGAAGCAACAGAAAGTGATTAAAGTGTAAAAACCTTCAGTTTTCCTGTTTTGACCTTTTGTTTTTCATATATTTTGAATTCATCTTTGAGCAGTGTAATCACACGGCGCATGCACCAATAAATCCCGTGGCCTGGTTATGTTTTCAGTGATATAACAATAATAAAGCTCTTGGTTCCTCTGTGTCTGCGGCTTTAAGCTGCAGTGAACAGCTCGACTGTGGCCTCTGTTCTTTCACGCGGAGCCCGCAGCAGATTTTCTTCGTGTTTGGTTTTTCCGCTCAGTTCTTGGTTTGTTCGTTCATTCCCGCGTCTTTCCAGACTTTTTCATTCGACTTTAAAACCATAAATAATAATTTGATACCGCTAGACGAGAAACAGCTAATATTTAAACTTGCTGCGTCGAAATAAACTTATTATTCGCGCTGTTTGCTCGATTAATCTCTTATATAACGAAAATAAACTTAACTTGCGCCTTTGATCGATACTGGAGTTGAATTTGGGGCCGAGGCTGTCTTTAATATTTATTTTTAATGCTAAAATAATCTACATTCAAAAAATGTATTTAAGTTGATTTTGACGCTGTAGAAAACAGCGAAGAATAAAACTGCAGGAAACACCAAACCGAGACCCTGAACACGGGATTTAATAGACTTCATTGAAGCTGTCACAGCTGAAACACAGCCAGTATATTTATCTGACCCAAGAAGACTGAAAAATGTCGGATATGTAAAATAAAGTGAACCACAGCTTCGGTGTCAAAGCACAGACTGGAATTAAAGCGTGTTCACTGTTCATGTGTCACCGCTGCAGCTGCTTTAGGGATATTGAATTAATAAAGTTATAACCCAATTTATAGTACATTATTATAGTTTAAATGTGTGATTTAGGCTGTTTATACACAAACAGATCAGCTTTATGTAACCTGAGAGTATACTGAAGCTGATTCATTTTCTACATGTCTGCATAAACAAACAAACAAACAAAAGAGCAAACATATAAATATATAATAATTATTTAATATCTCTCAATTGTTGAGTCAGTTTTCTATTAAAATATCATTATAATAATTATTATTTATTAGGCCTCGGGTAAGTTTCAGTCCTCCAAACTGCAAATGATTTCATTCATTATTCCCTGAGCTGTTTTTATTTTATATTTATATCCAGATTCTAAACATTTTACAGATTAAAACAAGACATTTAGATTTGTGTGTGTGTTTTAAATATTTATCACTAATTGCTAAATAGTTATTATTTGCATGTGCTCAAATATCTCCTGATTAAAATGAATCAGACTTAATTCAGTTTCTGATGGACGCAGACGATTCAGCACAGTTTCATTTGTTTTTGTGCAGAGCAGAGACATAAAAATAAAAACTACACTTTAAATTAAATGTTTAGAAAAACTTGTTTATTAAAGTTTATTTTAAATAAACTGGAGGAAATATTTAAAAAGATAAAGTGTTTAAAATCACAAAAACAGCGAATAAATCAAAATAAATGAGAAGTGGCCTCTAACTGTATGATATCACACCGTAGCAACAGTTAGTGCAGCATCAACGTATTTGCAGTAGTAATAGTAGTCATTATTGCAGTTTTAGTAGTACTTGCAATGGTAGTGGTTGTAGTTATTGTAGTGTTAGCTGTATTTGCAGTTGCAGTAGTAAGTGCTGCAGTATTAGTATTTAACAACGTAACAGTAGTAGACGTTGTATTATTGCAGTAATGTTGGTATTTGCAATGGCAGTAGTAGTTACTGCAGTATTAGTAGTATCTGCAATATCAGCAGTATCAGCAGTATTTGCAGTATCAGCAGTATTTGCAGTATCAGTACTATCTGCAGTATCTCCTAAGTCGTATTGACTGCTCCAGCCATTTCAGCCCCTGTGATTCTGTTTCCCACTACTGCCCGTCTCTTCTTCGCGACCTCCTGACCTCTCGACAGCGACTCAGCGAGTCGATGTGCGCTCTGAAAACGCCCATGCTGGGGTATTAACCACAAGCTGAGCCGATCAGCCTGATCCCAGGCTGCTGTGGAGGCGGCGTGGCGCTTCCCGGCTGCTCGAGCTGCTGCTTCACCCTCTGAGGTGATTGAGTAGTCCGCATAGCGGGCCTCGGCTAAAATCGCAGAAGAAGAAAGAAGGGGAGGAGGACAGGGAGGAGGAGGAAGCGGGAGGAAGAGGGATGGATGAGATAGTCTGGGTTTCAACCTCCTCATTGGCTCACGTTGCTTCCCAGTACAGTTTAATTGGCTGGTTCTGGTTCCCACTTAGGCGCCCGCTTGGCTGCAGGAGGTGGGGGTGGAGGGAGGTGGAGGAGGTGGGGAGGAGGTCAAACAGGTACGCCCTGTTAAAACTCAGCAGGTTGCAGTGTTTAGCCCGTGCTGACACCGTCCCCCCGCCTCCTCCACCTCCTCTCCTCCTCTCCTCCTCCTCTGGCTATGTCTCCTCACCTTCCTCGCTCCCCTTCTCGTCTCTTCCTTATTCAGCTCTCTGCCTCACCCTTACCTCCTCCCTCCTCTCTCCTGTTCATGTGAGAGACACAGTGTTAAGCATGCCCCTGATATTTCTGTGATAACGTGTGCAGCAGCAGCAGCAGCAGTGCAGCAGTGTGTTTGGTGTGAATCTGCAGCTTCTTTCAGCTCCATCAGGCTTTTTAGTGACTTTCAGCTCATTGTTTCTCTCTTGAACACAACTCTCCCGTCTTCGCCAGCGTCGTTCCATACCAACACCAGTAAAGAGATCTAGATTGGGCCGACCTGCAGAGCTGCAGACGAAGGCAGTTGGAGAGCGAGCTGGTGCAGGTTCAGCAGCTGAGGCTGCAGATTAGACTCAGGACATGAAGGGACAAAGCAGCTTTCGCTCAGAAACCCGACTGAAGAAGTGAAGAAGTTATTTAAAACAGCGTTTTCATCCCAGAGCGATCGGCTCCTGCAGCTTCAACCCTCCCACCACCTTTATTGTGTCGCGCGCTCCGTGTGGTCCTCAGCACCACAGGAAGCCTGGGCAGCAAGCTGTGCTGATTGGTGAACGCGTGCAGCAGCATCGAAGCGCCATTTTTAAAAAAGTCATGGATAATGTTTGCTGGCTAACTGTGGCGTTCTTGTTGTGTTTAGCTCAGAGGTGCCGTTGCTATAGCAACTACCAGCCAGCCGATGTCACTTCCTGTCGGTGGTTTCTCAGTGAGTTTTCTGATGCTGGACTGGCGTGAATCACACTTGTCCAATTTTGCTTCCGCGACAGCGAAGGTCACCTGTTTATGCACCCTGTTGCTGCAGGGCATGTGGCGATGGTTGGGGGTAAAACAGGTTTCAACTGGGAAAAAATCACAGGAAGGGCCCCCAAATCAGGAATTCCAGTCACTTTACTTGTCATTTTGCAAAAATATAAATGTTTTGGTTTGGAATAAACGTTTCATTATTTCACTTAGATGCGTTAAATGGTTGTGACTGTTCATCGAACCTAGATTAGTTAGAAGAGATAACAGGTCAGATAAAATAATATTTACATACAAAAATCACTTTATAGTTCAAATCTTCTCTGTGGCGTCGTCGCTGTTCCCACGTTACAACTAAAATCTCATAAACACTTTCCAGAACAACATCCAGACTTCTGAGGGGCTCCTGGGCATGGCGTCAATAGGAAGGGTTAAAGAGAAGTCTTCTCCTCCACCTCGTCCCTGTCTCCATCTCATGCATGAGCATCACCCACCTCCTGGTCCTCCACCCTCACATCCGTCCACTCTGTAATTAAAAAAAGTAAATTCTGTCCAAAAGAAACAGATGTATCACCGATAATGTTAAATCAGTGAAAATCATCCAGGGCTGCAGCTAAATCTGATTTTCTTCTATTAATTACTGAATAGGTCAGTCATTTCAAATCAGTCATTTTTGTCTTTATGATGTTGCAAAGAGATGATGTTATAATAATGGTTTTTAAATCAGAGATGCGTTTGAATGCAGCAGATTTGGGTGCTTCAGTCTGAAATGAAAAATCTTTTATTTCGTTTCAGTTGATTTTATCCTTCATAGCTCAGTTCAGCCGATAGCTAAATATAAAATAGGAAATAAAACCAAATAAATTGAGACTTTAAGCTGGGGAGCAATGAACGAAAGCTTGAGTCAGAGTCACAGAAGCGTAACAGTCTGCAGCTGACACAACAGTTAAGAGATTAACGGCTCTATAAATCAGTTATCTAACCCAGCGTGAATTAGTTCAGGTGTCTCTCTGACTCTGGTAGCAATTATAAATAAGTTTGTTGTTTCTGATTGAGCATGAATTGGAAGCACGCCATGTCGTCATGAGCTTGAGCGACTTAAAGAAGCAGTTAAAAGGTACCACTGTCGCCGCGCGTCGCGGAAACTGATACTTATTTTTTATCTGATATTTCCAAATAGTCAAAACTCCTCACAAAGCTTTCACAGGGCCTGAACAACCTACCTCCTCCTCCTCCTGCTGTCACTCTGCACCCTCCTCCTCCCCTCCTCCTCCTCTCCTCGCCCTCCTCCTCCTCCTCCTCCTCCCTCCTCCTACTGTCACTCACCACCCTCCTCCTCCTCCTCCTCCTCCTGCACTGTCCTCTACCCTCCTCCTCCTCCCTCCTCCTCCTCCTGCTGTCACTCGCCCTCCTCCTCTCCCTCCCTCCCTCCTCCTCCACCTCCTCCTGCTGTCACTCTGCCCTCCTCCTCCTCCTCCTCCTCCTCCAGAAACAGCTCGACCTCCCCTGTTTTTAAATTGACCGTCTGTCTCTCCCGACAGCCTCGTGCTGTCCCTGGCCACAACCGCAGTGCAGCAGCATCAGAGACTCCGTGGCGACTTTGTATGTTTCCCTAATTATCAATAATCCCACAGACCAGAACTGATAACGAAGATAATCAATGATTAACGGTGACATCATCACTGCAGCTGCTGCTTCTGTGTTTCCAGTTTTAACGATGTTAATGAATAAACGACGTTTGGACCAAACGGCAACGACCCAACGAGGACAAACTGAGGCGGCCGGTTCATGGGCCTGTCTGTCTGTCTGTCTGTCTGTCTCACTCTCTGTCTGTCTGTCTCACTGTTTGTCTCACTCTCTGCCTGCCTGTCTCTCACTCTCTGACTGCCACCAATGCAATGCTAGCCTGCCTGTCTCACTCTCTGTCTGTCTGTCTGCCTGTCTCACTCTCTGTCTGTCTGTCTGCCTGTCTCACTCTCTGTCTGTCAGCCTGCCTGCCTGTCTCACTCTCTGTCTGTCTGTCTGCCTGCCTGTCTCACTCTCTGTCTGTCTGTCTGTCGGCCTGCCTGCCTGCCTGTCTCACTCTCTGTCTGCCTGTCTATCTGCCTGTTCAGATCTCTGTCTCCCACCCGTCGGCTCAGCTCTCACACCTGTCTGTCTCTCTGTCTGTTTGACTGACCGGTCGTCGGTCCGACTCGATGGCTGCGTCTCGTTTCTGTCTCTTTCCTCTTCCCCGTCTGTCCATCCTGGGCCGTCGTCCTGTCCGGCCTGTCTGTCTGTCTGTCTGTCTGCGGACAGTTTGAATCCGGCCTCACCTTCCCTCCTGAACTCTTCCTGCCTCTTTATGTGTTTTGCTAAATTCTCAAACTTTTCCTGTGACGGCCTCCTCCCGGTCCTCCTGCTCCTGATCTGATGCATTTTAGCAACTGTTCCACCACAACAGAAGCAAAGTCATGTTTTTATTCGTCTAGAGTCGTGTTTTCTGCCTGAACCGGACGGTAATCTGCAGCAGCTGTTGTCGGGCTGCGTCTCTGACCTTTGACCTGCAGGTTGAGGCCGCAGGTCGCTGCAGAGGAGAGCGCCGGCGACGGAAACGCAGATTAAACCCGAACAAAAAAGAACAAAGAGGAGGACGAGCGGCTTCCTTCCTCTCCTAGAACAAGTCAATTAGTCGACGGAGGTGGCTGCGATAATCGGGCTGGTTGGGTGACATCCACCCACCCCTCCATCACCAACACCTCCCCGCGCAGCAGCTTAGCTCTGCGGCCGCGCTCAGATGGAGAAAGTGGGTTAAAAATGGCCGAAAGTGTCGGGAGCGGGGTTTACAGCGGCGTGCGGCGACTTCGTTGAAGCACCCCCTCAGAGCAGATGGTTGTAGGGAGGAAGAGGGCGAGGAAGGAAGGATGGAAGGAAGGAAGAGAGCATGCAAGCACGCAGAGGTGGAGGCGTGCATACATAATAGAGCGTGAAGTCACGAGGTGAGGATGAAGAGCGGCTCGGGACGCCCCCCCCTCAACCCCCCCACCCCCTTTTATTTTCTTCTTTCGAGTGTAGGAAGGTGGGGGAGGGGGAGTTCGGGGCGGCCCCGACTGAGGTGAAAGCAAAGGGAGGTTAGGAGGCGAGGAGGAGGGAGCTGGAAGGGGGCGGAGTCTGCGGGGAGACGGGCAGCTCGGCGGGCCACTCAGGCGGCGGCGCTGCAGGAAAGAAAAAAGGAAAACGCGCCCGCGCCGGGCGGGAGATGGAGATAATTCTAATTAGAAGTGACTCTGCGTGCCAGTGATCCATGCAGACTATTAGTGTTGTCACGAAACGCTGCGGATGCTACTGAGCATGCTCAGTGAGTCGGGCAGCCCCCACATCATCGCCGTGCTGTTTGGCGAAGGGAAGGTCACGTCGCCTGGGTGTGCAGCAGCGAGCGCTCCCTCAGCTCGCTCTGGGTTGCCTGGATTCTGCACGCGATCTTCACCAGGGGGCGGGGTGGGAGCGAGCGGGCGCCGGGTCAGAGCGCCGTTTTTTTTTTTTTTCATCTCTCTTTTTTATTTCCTGCGTTTGTTTGTTTGAAAATACTGCAGCGCAGTTTTGCTGCATTTCGGCTGCGGCTGATGACCTCAAAACGAAAACAGTAGCAACCAAACGGAGGCCGGGGTGCGTTCGAGGCCGCCGGACGCCAAAATCCACAAATACATCGATTTAAAACCTAATTCGATGATTCTGACGCGACAAAACTGCTCCAGCGTCACGCAAACACACATCCGACGTCTCCGCCTCCACAAATTCCACCTTTTGATTTCACCACAGAGGCGCTTTAAACTCCCACATCGACGCCGACGTGAAGCCAAATCTGTGACTTTTGAGCAGAAACAAGCAAACGAGTGCGTCGAAGTGATGACGATTAAAGGTTTTTAAAACCTAAATTAAGGTTTATTTGGATAAAATGACCCATAATCCTCCAAAATAAGGTCGACTTGACAAATTAAACTCAGAGGTTGAAGGATCTCTGTGGGCGCTGAGGCCTGTTCACACACTTTAAGGCAGTTTTTAACGTTTTTCCTTCGTGTTTCATGTTTTATGCTCGTTTTTCAACTAAAACAATGTGTAAAATTGTAGAAAAGTGACAGAATATTCACGTTTTAACCTGAAATAAACACTTTATTATTATTATAGTCGTTAAAAGGCTTGAGTTTGGACGTTTGACTGAAGGATCGTTCATACAAAAACAGGAATAAGCAGCAAAAAGTTATTAAATAAGTTTATTTATTTAAAGCTGGTCCTCACGGGGTTAAAGTGTGTGTGTGTGTGTGTGTGTGTGTGTGTGTGTGTGATGGGGGTTGGTGTTGATCCACGTTCCTCCTGTTTTGTTTTATCTTTACACAAAAATAGATTTTCCATAAACACACTCTGTTACACTATGTATTTAAATGCACACACACATACATAATTAATAAATACATTCTAATTATAATTAAACATAGTTTCTTTTATTTAATTCTGTCTAATTGCTGCACACTATATAAACATTTCTCAGTGATTTACTGAATATTAATTAATAATCATCATTAAATGTATTTTATGCCACTTAAACAACAAAATCAAGCTGCAGCTGCAAAATAAATATCGTTTAAATTTACTTCAGATATATTTTAAGTCAAAATTTATTGATTTTAGCATCTTAAATATAATAATTTAACAATTAAATGATGTGGAGAGAAGCTGAGTTTGATGCATTTCATTATTTTTGTGTTAGTCAAATTTTTGCTTTAATTTCTAATGTAAAATAAATTAATTGGTAAAATAAATAAAATACAGACTGTAAAATTAATTCTACTTTATTTTTAATCTTAATCTTTTTGGAGTCATGGCTCTAATTTCTAATTTCTAATTAATATCTAATTTCACACATTAGTTCAATTCTAAGTCTGTGTTTCAGACGAATATTCATTTAATCATTTAATTTAAAGGTTGTGGTCACTTTTCTGCAGGTTTAGTAAAACCTAAACTTTCATAATGTTTTTCAAAAACTGTGATTTTATTGAAAATTTGTGTTTTAGTGAAATATAAAAGCTGAACAGTGTCGTTAATCCTTATTTTAATCATTTCTGCAGCTTAATCATTTCCTTTTTATAAAGATAAAGAACCTTTTTCTTTCTTGTTAAAGTCCGATTCGTTAAAGATAACTAACATCATCAGGCTCCGCCCACTGAAACAACAGAAAACACACACACACACACACACACACACACACGAAGGAGAGACATGTTGGGATGTGAACTCTGTTTCCTGCAGGAAAAGGTTGAAATTAGCATTTGACTGATTTTAAGGATCTGAAGGCTGACACAGGAAATGAGTTTTAAAAAGTGAATATTTTTAAAAAGTCGACAGAAAAAACAAAAATAATCAAAAGAAACAAAAAAAAACCTTAAATTACAGAAACATTTGTTAATTTTTTGATAAATTCACCAAATTATTAAATAAAATAATTAAAAACAGGCGCTCACAAAACAGAAAATCAGCTGATGTTTACTTTAATCTAAATAAAAATGCAATAAATCAGAATTAAATAATAATAAATAACCAATATGCTGCATTCACTGGCAGTTCCCAGGGTGGGAAATTACCTAAATGTAGGGTACAGGTTGAGATGAAGCATGATTAACAGTCCTGACCTGCTGCGTGCATCTGTATTAACTGATTCATTTCATTATTTAAAGTTAATTTCCTGCATTAATCAGTAACATTCAGTAAGTTTCAGTAACATTCAGTAAGTTTCAGTAACATTCACTAAGTTTCTGTAACATTCACTCAAGTTTCTGTGTTCATGTCTTTGAACTGGACTCGACCTGCAGGTTCATTGGACTGAACCACCTGCAGCCGGAGAGCGAGTGCCGCTCTGATGCAGGTAACAAAGACAACCGCTGCCTCTGACCCCCGATGCGTTCACTGACCTCTGAAATGTGCAGATTTGGCGTCGGGACGTTGAGCAGCTTCCTGTCTGTGAACTTTCACGCTGTTTAAACCATTTCAGGAACTTTTTCTGGAACAAATGAAGCCGTTTGGAGACTTTTCCTCCACGATCGAAGGTAAAAACTCATTTGTAAATAAACATGCAGAACAAACAGCAAGAAACCAAAACAAACAAACAATAACTGTGTTTTCCTACCTGTTTTGCGTCTTCTGTCACGTCTGTAAGAAGCAGCACAGTTGTTTACATCTGCACGTGTCAATCATAAACAACAACATGGTGATGTGACATGAGCTGTTAACGTGTGTGTGTGTGTGTGTGTGTGTGTGTGTGTGTGTGTGTGGCTTCACTGCTTCACCGTCACCTTTATTGTGAAAATTCAGTTTCAGACGATAAAAAACTTCCTGTCTGTCAGAAAAAAACGGGCGCGCTGACGTTTTTCTTCCTGTCTGTGTTTCCGGCCTCGTCGGCTGCTCCCGCGCTCCGTCTGCAGGGATTTGACTTGTTTTGGCTCAAACTGAGGGATTAATATTATTATTATTTTATTATTTTATTATTCCCTCTGCAGGTGGACACCTCGCCTGAACCCTCAGGCTTAAAAAACACTCAGAAAAACTAAAAACACATCACGTCGCTGAGACAGGCCTGTTTTTATTTACATTACATGTCACATGATGCAAACAAACAACAAGGTGCTCAGATTAAAGGTGCAACTCTTCGCTCACGAGTCTGATCCCACGCTCGCTTCCTGTCTGCAGCTCCTCCTCCTGCAGCTCGTCTCAAGGCCGAAGTGAACGGGAAACTTTGATCTTATGAAACTTTATTGATCGCAGGGCGACAACGAGACGATGCAGCGACACAAACAAACACGGCTGAGCCTTTAAAACACGACTGACGTCAAATTGTGAACGCGGCTGCAAAACGATTCAGCTTCAGTGTGTTTCCGATGCAGCGACGTGACTCTGACGTGAACATGAGGCTTCAACATGTGAGAAGAAAACAGCAAAACGTGCGAGACGTTCAGGGGCATGTCTCTCACACACACACACACACACACACACACACACACACACACACGCTGTCAGTTTGCTTCTTTTCCGTTTCTTCTCCTCGTGAATGGAAACGAACGTTAAATCAAACGTTTGTGTGAAACGTGCTGCCGTCGGCCGGCTGGCAACGCTTCAACCGCAGCTGCTGCCAAGACGAATGAAAGCCGATAACAACGTTTAACACACACACACACACACACACACACACACACACACACAGACAACAACAGAATCAGTTTTCTCCTAAATCACAAATCACGCGGAGAAAACAGGAAGTGCTGCAACACGATGGAAACTCTGGTGAAAGAAGGTTGAAGACGATGAAAACAACAAAAATCAGAGTTGTGCCTTTAAAGTTTAAAGGACTTTAAATTAAACTGCTCAAAACCAAAGAATGAATGATGCATCGTCTCCTGTTGCACCTTTAACATCTTTATTATTAGCAAACGATTCATTAATGAATGCTTTAGTGCAGGTGAGCGTGTTTATACCGTTTAAATCAGTGAAATGAATATTTGTGTTTCAGATGTAAAACAAAGACTCTGGAGTCAGGATGAAGGCTGCAGCCCCACAGGACCACGTGCTGCACACTATAAAACACAGATGAATTAGATATTACGCTTAATAAAATATGAACACCAATGGTTTAAAGATGAGTTAAATGATCACATTACACATTCACAACATGCAGAACAGTGTCAGAAGAAATAAAACATGGTAATAAATAAAATAAACGTCTCTGAATAAGATTAAAGTTTGACAGTAACTTTAAACTGAATCTGAAGGTTTGTTGTGACGCTGCATCTGGAAACATTCATGTTTAAACTGAACAACATCAGCAACATGAGACGACAACAAGCAGGTGAAATGACGAGTTTGTTACAAACTGAAACGTTTGATTCACGACTCTTTAATGCTTTTTGTTGAATGTTCGCTCGTCTCGTCTGTTCGGCGGCGCTGTTCTCCGGAGCGCCGCAGCGCTGCAGGCCGGCGGGATTAGCCCAGTGGAAGTCGCTGCTAATGACCTGTGAAGGACTTTGTTTAGCGGCGCGGGGGGTCAGCGGCCCCGGGCGCTCAACCTGCAGCAGATTAGACGCCACTTAACACGGACGACCAGAATAACCCGTGGACGCACAACTCCCCAAAAAGACTCGACAACACGACTCGGTTCTGCTTTTCTCCACGAGAAACCGCGGCGTCGAAAATAAAAAAATCATGTTTTCTGCTAAAATAAAGAGGAATTAATGTTATTAATGCACCTGCATCTGACCCCACACTGCATGCTTCTGTCCACATGCACATACGAGGAATTTGCATTTCTGTGTTTGTGCAATGTAACAGTGAAGAAAAATGCTGACTCTTCCGAATTTAAAATCTAGAATAACACTAAACGAGCAGCTTTATTCAGCTTCTCCTGCTGGTTTTCATGTTGACGCAGCAGCTGGTGAGAGATCATCCCAGAAGCTTCAGAGTCCAGACCTGAAACCTGGACTCTGGCAGCCAGATCCTCCTCAGATGCACAGTCCAGCTGCCGTCCCCTCAACCTGCACAGTCCTGCAAAAATCAGCAGACAGACCCAGACCAGGACCAGATCTCAGTCTGCTCAGGTCTTGGTGTAAAGACTCTCTGAGGCTGCTGCAGGTGGACAGTGTTTGAAACCGACGACCGCCGCCGCCGCCGCCGCCCCATTACTGATAATTACTGAGAGACAACACGAAGTCTCATCTGGTTAAAGATGCAGGATGAAGTCGTGATCTGCTCGTCGTTGGGGCAGATGTGTCAACTTAAACTGCACCGGGACAAATGGGGTGACCACTACAGAAGCCCAGAGGGGCCATTCAGTGTTCAAACACACAAAAGAGTAAAAACCATTAAAACAGAGAAATCTGACATGAAATCAGCTTCGATTTAAAACGTTTCTGACTCGTTTCTCATGAACATCAGTCACGTTTTAACTTTAGAGACCGTGTTTGACAGAAACTAAAGACACACGATGCTCTTTATAATCACTTTTCAACTTTTTAGGCACAAATTCTGAAAATTTATTGTAAAAATTAGGCAAAAACATGTTTTAAAAGGCAGAAATTTACAGAACGTTCGTCACGAGCGCTGGAGTCTCTGAGGCTGCAGCGTCGCTCAGTTCAGACCCGGAGCCTCTGCAGGCGACCGGCTCCTGCAGCTGACGTGTGCGTCAGTCCTGAAGGCCTTTCGGGCTCAGTGAGGCGTGATCGGCAGAGTGAGGAGGAAGCAGCGGAGACGATGTCTGCAGGCGCATGTTTTGATCTCTGAAGCCGTCCCCATCAAACAGATCACGGGCGGAAATACCTGACGCCACGGCGGACAAAAGAGAATCGCACGGCGGGCGATAAACCTGATGTGGGTGAGGCTTTGATTCTGTGAAACTCAGACGGCGTCGTCATTATGATGATTATTGTGATTGTTAGCAGGGTCTAGCTCTTTTCAGTCCAGCAGACTTTGTTATTCAGGTCAAACTGAAAGCTACATTTCAGGAGCAGAGTCAGGAAGCCGGGCAGGTAAAGTGAAGCAGACAGGTGAGCAGGTCGACACGTAAGACGATCTGACAGGGAACAGGTGCGAACAGGACGGCGAACAACCTGCAGCAGTGGGTGGGGCAGTCATGTGACCAAAAGGACATCAGGGGTCACTGCAGGTGAGTGAGTGTGCAGGTAAATGAATCTGGTTGTTGCTTTTGCTGTGAGGTTGGTCAGTTAGCGTCGCCCTGCTAGCTTAGCACTGGGCGCCACCTTGAGTGGTCACCGAACAACAAAGCACAGGTGTAAATGATTAATAATGAGATTAAAAAGGCTGAATTTGATGTTGTTGATCTCTGAACACAGCGTACACAGTGTGCAGGGTCTTTTTTGTTGCAGAGACACAAAAAGCAGAAAAACGTCAGGACAGACTCAAACATCAACAGGCCGACCGGCAAACATGGCCGACACCAGCTGCATGTAAACGGGGACGCTGGGGGAATGTTGGCTCGTGTCAGCTTTGCAGGATATTGTTGAATATTGAATAATGCGTTCACTACACAGGAAAACAGTGAGTCACCAGCACCATCAGACCTTTGCTAACGCTACATTAGCTTAGCCTCTGCCTGCATGTGTTCTGTTTGTCCCGGCTGCTCTGATGCTATTTGATTCTCACTGTAACTGCAGATAACTGTAGTTTTTGTTGTGGTTCAGTTCATTAACTTTGCATAAAAACTGTGATTAGTGCATTTGTTGAGTTGTTTGATTGGATTTCTTCATGAAAAAACATATTTTTCAGCCGCCCTGTGTGTTCTGCTAACTAACTGCTGCAATGTTTAATCAATGGATTGTTTTAGTGGATCAGAGGTGGAGGAGTGCTGCAGACATGCATGCATGGACATGAATGCACCTACCAATGCAAAAATACAATGTACGGTGCATTTAGGGACCCCTCAAATCATCAGAAACTGGAAAACAAAAGGTGCAACAAGAATTCCAATATTTCCTAAAGTTCTCAGACAAAGTTTCCCTGCGGAGCTCGCGCCTCCTCCCGTGCTTCGGGCCCGGCTCAGTGGCCTCGTCGGGACTCCCATCTGAACAGTAAAGCGTGGACTAGCTTAAAATCGCGGTTTGAATCATCGCTTTGATCAGATGGCGACACTTGTTATTGTTCGGACGAACAGAACGAGGAGGATTTAAGTTTGTTTTAACAGTTTCAACTCTGGCTGAACTTTAAAGTCCCGTTAAGCTTCCTGTTAAGTTTGAAAGAGGGTCGAGGACGCCGCGACCTCCGACCCCCGAGCTTCCTTTAAACTGGTTGTCTGACTGTCTTTGTTGTTGAAGTCGTGCTCTGCTGCCGCAGGAGCTCGAGCTGCTGTTTGATCATGAAAATACTAAAAAACTGATTAAAGGATATTTTCCAAACAGCTTTTTGAAGTTAAAATGGAAACTGTTTCCTGAGCTTTTCAATCACCGTCACGTAGATAACAGACTGAAATTAACGTTTTGATAAAGGATAAACGCTCTCATACTTTATTAATTAATAACTGTGCTAAATGTACTGTTTCTATCACTTTGTGTTTTTGTTTGGCTGCACGATGACTCCTCCGTGTTGTCACCGTTTTGTTATTCAAGTCTTAAATTAGGAGAAAAGTGATGAAATGATCATTAAACATTTTTAGCTTTAGCTTGATATAATGATTTAAATGTGTTTGCACAAAGAAATACACAAACTGTTTCTGCTGCACGTAAAATGAAGACAGTCACACTTTACCTCGTCAGTGACGCCCTCCTGTCTTCTCTTATGTCCAAAGTTATGTTGTTTAAAAAGATCAGACTTTAAATAAATATTATTTAGGAACTGAGACAGACTTTGTTCGTTCTTCTCTAATTCTTTTTAAAAACATCTTAAAGTGAAAATGTTTCCCCCGGCAGCTCAGAGACGCTGTGCATGAAGACACGTCGTCCTCGTGTGACTGTAACTGTGCAGATTTTCTGTAGATCAACTTGTGTCTTTAACACTTAATAAGCAACGTTTGCCTAAAACAGACGCTCTGCTCGACCGACGCTGTGAGGAAACCTCCCCGTGTCACCGCTCGCCAGAGTCTGAGCTGAACTGGCAGCGCTGGGAACTTGAGAAAAACAAGTTTTCATGTCGTGTTTATGTGACTCGTTTCTCTCAGATCATCAGTCATTTCCATAAAATCATATAATAAAATTAAACAAATAAAAATGTCCCGTCTCCGGCTCAGGAACATTAAAATAATAATTAAAATTAGGTAGAATTTAGCTTTTTAAATTCATTTTTACAATATACAATAATCCTAATTTCCCTCAGAGCAGACGCTCTATATATACAAACTATATGAAAAGTATATTAGTCTATATATTTGAGCCATGAGGGCTGTGGATGCCTTTGTTCAGCTGTAATCCACCTGCATGAGGGCAGCCTGTCTGTCTGTCAGCCTGTCTGTCTGTCAGCCTGTCTGTCTGTCTGTCTGCAAGTGATTAATGTGTTCTCTCTGTCTTGTTGCCCTAACACGCATCTTAATGTTTTAATACCCATGTTTTTGTGTTTATAACTCCTGAAAACTTGCTCCAACAGTCTTGGTTTATTAAGAAAGTTTAATTTTGCCATTAAAAACTCACAAAGCACAAAATTTTTGTTCGAAATAACCCAAAAAAATTTCGAATTTGTAATAAAACTGTGCGTTCATGTCATTATTTGATGCTGCTTGTGTAAAAAAGGCTTTCAGGGTGTTTGATGGTGCACTAACAGTGAAGTCTCAATCACAACTCATCACATTTTGACGCTTCAGGTGATTTTTTTTTCGGGTTTAAACGTTTTTATCAAAGAAAATTTTGACAAGCGCAGGACGAAGCAGAAATGTGAGACTTTCATCCAGCAGCCTGTGTTTTGTGTCCTGTGATGAGTTCATTTCGTGTCTAACTAATACAGCATCAACTCATTTTAAACAATTTAGTTCTTTTAACCCAAACCAGATCTTTTCTTAAACCTGACCGAGACGTTTTGGTGTCATACTGAAACAAGCTGCATGCCTAATGCAGACACGGGAATAAATAAAAGACCTGACGTGCACATTGAAAATGATGCTGAAACACATGTTGAAAAGCAAATTTGCAAATTTAACTGTTTTTTTTTTCTTTTTGAGCTTTGTTTGTTTGTTTGTTTGACCAAAATCAAACCTACATGAGGTGGATTTGTCGTCCTGCACCAGCTGCTGTTTATTTGTTTTACATTTCATCATATTTATATTTACAAAATCGACTCATCATAAAGTATTTTTATTTATTAACAGGTAGCAGCCAGGCTAAACTTTAGATTTGGGTTTGAGTTCAAACTAAAACTCGTCAAACAAAGTAGAATTAAGTTCATCGAAGGCATCAGTTTGTCCTCACCTTCAAACCTTTGCTCCTGAAACATTCAAAGTGAAAACCAAGGCTGTTAGCTTTAGCATGTTAGCATGATAGCGTGACGTCACAGATGCAAACATCAAATTCAAGAGTTAGCTTGATTAGCTAGCTCGCTGCAGTGCATAAGACGTTCCCTTTCTGGTTAACTGCTGATCACTGGCTTTAAATTAGAAGCTGCTGTTATTAATTTGTTATTTCTTCACAAATTCATGAGTTTTGATGGTTAATCTGCATCTGAGATCA
The DNA here is from genome assembly GCA_008933995.1 of Datnioides undecimradiatus. Taxonomy (NCBI): domain Eukaryota; kingdom Metazoa; phylum Chordata; class Actinopteri; order Lobotiformes; family Datnioididae; genus Datnioides; species Datnioides undecimradiatus. Next base: position 1,351,001 of record WARS01000086.1, on the reverse strand, counting down.
CTGTAAACTGCACGTGTTCCATGCAAGAACTGAAAATGTGACGCTTTTGTTGGTGTTTTTCACTAAGACGTTGAGTAAACGTGTTTTCTTTTGCAGACTTTGAACCAAAGAAATTCAATTAAAGCTGAACTTCTCTGCACTTCAACCTGGAGCCCGACCTCATCCGTCCACACGTCTGCAGAACAACCTCCAGCTCGAGGTTCACGACCAAATGTAGGTGATGCAAAATCCTCATGCTTCAGTTTCTGGATCACGGACGTGACAGCCAACAGTCAGGAGGTCAAAGGTCAGCTCTGCATGTTTTATTCATCACTGCAGCCCAGTTTTAGCTCCTGACAGCTCAGTATTGTCAGTGTTGGAGGGAGGTGACTGTCCGTGAGTCACTGGAACAAACTGTCGGATGATCCGAACGAACGACTGTCAAACTTTACGATGTCAGACTTCCAAAAATAAAATGGGCTGCGAGCTCAGAGGGTTTCTGCCTTTTTTAGTCCACAGTTACTCACGGGGAGACGGAGAATGAAGCTTTCAGGTTCTCGTCCACTGAGGAAACGGATTCTGTTCATTATTTTAAACCTGCATTGTTTCATCTGAAGGCAACACGTCTTAAACCAGCAGCGAATATGTTCCACTGTGACTCAAAACACATGAAATTAATCATAAAAGCTCACATTTTGCCCAAAATTCCATTTGATTAGTTTCTGTTTAATTAATATTTTGACTAAATTTTGCCTAAAAGCCAAATAATAAGGTGCAAAGTGTTAATAAAACATATATAAAGAGCAAAAACATGAAAACTGAGCCCATAACTAAACTTCATCAGCTGCCCAGCAGTGAATTACACCGACTGTACTGCACAATGTGCTTCTTGCCAGGAGTCACATGAGAAGCTTGACACTGCTCTTCTGTCCGTGTGGTAAATATGAAGCGAGCACCAGCAGCCCGTTAGCTTAGCTTAGCATAAAGACTGGAAATGGGGGGAAACATTAGCCTGGCTCTGCTAAAGGCAGCAAAATAAACCTGCTGTCAGCTCCAATGCCTGATAAACATGCTGTTTTTGTTTGTTTAATAAATAAAAGATAATAAAAAGAAACAAAGTATATAAACTATATTGCGCAGTTATGCAGCAGAGCTATGTGTTGTATTTCTTGGCCGGAGGCAGCGACTTCCTGAAGTCTCCTCTGCACGAATCAAAGTATTAACGTCAAACTTCATGATTTTCATAAAAACACTGAAATTACTGTCACAGATCTGTTTTCAGTTCAAGTCAAAGAGTGAAGCTTTCTTTAGTTGCTCATTGCAATCGATTTGGTATTTTTGCATAAAAACATTATGTGACAGTTTTTTTTAAAGAAAATCAACTTTATCATCTAATATTGATAAATATTTAAAATCAAACATTGTTATTTTCTCATATTTTTCATTTTTCTTCTGCCTTCTTACATTAAAAATACATTTGTGATTGTTTCTCAGTTGTTATGCTAAGCTAAGCTAACCTGTCGTACAGACAACAGAGTGGAGAACGTCATGCGCTGCAGTGACTCCGTCTGTTTTTTCCACATTTGCAGCTCTGTTGTTTTATCCTAAGACGCTCTGAAGCGCTCAGTCTGCAGCTTTCTCCCTTTCTTTTATTTTGCATTTCAGTTTTTTTTTGTTTTGCACCAAACTGACGTGCAGCGGATCCAAACAGCGTTGAACGTTCAGACTTTTATGTGTTAAAGGAAGTTTAATTCATCAGCAGTCGCTGAGAGTCGTCTACATCCTGTCCAGTTGTCGGGGTTTGGTTCCAGGTCAGGGCGAGCAGCTGCTCTGTCCTAAAGTGGTTTAACTGTGTGTGTGTTGCTGCCGCTGACAGAGTGCAAACCTACGCTGCTGCAGGGGACACGCACGGTCCAAACGCTCAATCACCATCACTTATCAGGCCTGCAGGGCGGCAGCGTCTCCACCCACTCCTCAACACATCGTGACAACACACAGCTCCAGTCAGCTGATTCACACGCTCAGAGCAGGTCTTTGTAAAACAGTTGAACTTCCTGATTGTTTTCGTGTTGATGTGTTGTCACGTGTTGGACTGTGTCTGTGGAATTTGCACCAACCAGTGAGTAAACGCTTTGCCAACAAACCCTTTAAACCATCGAAGCACAGAGAACCAAGCAGTCGATGCAGCAAAGCATCAGACACGCTGCACGTTTCCCCTGTGGAGTCTGGTTTGTTGCATGATGCACCTCTGACCTGAGGAATGAGCGCTCACAAAATGAGGCATCTAATAACCTGATAATAATGTTCTCAATCAATCAATCAATCAATCAAAAAATCTGTAAAGATCCACTGGTTCCAGCTAAACATGAGGGTTTTTACACCATTAATGTCTTTATGTTTCTGAATTATTGGTTGAATTAAACAGTGTAATTGAAAATGGGACTTAATTAATGAAAAATAACAGGAAATGATAAGCTGCAGCCACACCTCAGTTTCTGTTATTCCAATATCAGCCAACACAGTCTCATGGTATACGAAGATAAAGACCATGAAACAGCGCAGTGACAGCGTGACGTGATGTGATGATGCCATATAGAATCAAAATGATGTCATAAAAACAGCAAAAAGCAACTTTTTGATGCTAAAACGCAACATTACTGTGCCACAAAGCAACATTACTGTGCCACAAAGCAACATTACGGTGCCACAAAGCAACATTCTGATGCCTGACAGAAAGCAGCACTCAACTTTACGGTGCTGAAAACCAACGCGATGATGCCAGAAAGCAACATTTAAAGAAGAGAAGCAGCGCTCGGACTCAACGCTGCGAAGTCATATCAACGCTGACGCTGTGGATCCTGCATTGAGCGTCACAGAGTGTTAAGTCTCAGCAGTCACTGTCTTTTCAACCTGTCTCCTGCTCAGGTTTCCTGAGCGTCGCCGCGCTCAGCTGACAGCTGATGACCAATCGTGAGCCGGCTCTGGTCCGCGCTGTAACTTTGACCAATTTTAAATGTTATGTGGACGTGTTTAAAACTGTTGGTGCTGGTTTGGGACCAGTCTGTGGTGGGTGTGACATCACTGGCTAAGGCCAAAAAAAAAAGAATGACATCACCGCGTCCCCTCCCCCTCCTCTCAGCCCCGCCCCTCTGGGCCGCCCCTGCTGCCAAAACAAGTGAGCGGACTGAAGCACTGCGCTGACCTAAATTCTCCCAGAGAGACTCTTAAAGCTGCAGAGACGCAGAGACACAGAGACAGACAGACAGAGAGAGACACAGACAGAGACAGACAGACAGCAAGAGACAGACAGAGAGAGACAGAGAGAGACAGAGACAGACAGAGAGAGACAGAGAGAGACACAGAGACGGAGAGAGACAGAGACAGACAGAAAGAGACAGACAGAGACTGAGATAGACAGAGAGACCGACAGAGAGAGAGACAGACAGAAAGACAGACAAAGACACTGTCCTGCAAAACAGGAAGTCATGTGCAGAGACAGCGAGACAGGGACAGAGAAAGGAAGACACCGATGAAGACAGACAGGGACTGAGACACAGACAGGAAGATATGAGCGGAGACAGACAGAGACAGAGACAAGAAGTAAATTTAGAACATTTCACCACTTATTTCCTTCCTTCGCTTCGTTTCCCTGCAGCTCGTTTCACATTTCCCTGTTTATTTCAGCTGCATCACTCACTTTATTTATTTTTAGGGACTTTTAAATTAAATTATTGTCTAAAATGAGCAGAAATTATGACAAAATGATATTTGCATTCATTTAGTGATTATCCTGTAGCATCAGCAGCCGCTGCAGACACATTTTAATTTGTTTTTTAACTTTTATGCTTTATATTTATATACTTTTGTTCAATTTTATACTATTTTTATACTAAATTAAGTAAATTTTACTTAGATTATTAAAGATGACATAATATGTTGAACACACCATCAAAAGATCAACTTAAAGACTGTTCATATCTAAAACATTTAAAATAAAAATAAAACTTTATTTACATTTTCAGGCCATAAACATCTTTTATGTGTGTTATGATCAATAAACCTTTAACATCTTTAAAGCTATTTATTGACACGTTGTCACAAAACTTATCATAACCTATTATACGAACATTAAAGACGACTGGACTGGCTGTAGATTCATTAATGAGCCTCATAACAAACTAATAACGCTGCTTTTAATTGATAACATGAATATTTAGAGCTGTTGAAATAAACAAAGATCGTTTGTTGTTGAACTGAAATCTGTGATGTGACCTTTCTGTGGCTTCAGACACAGGAAATGATTAAAAACATAATTTTCTGCTTCATTAAAAATCTAAAAGTCCAGTTTATGTTTTCATTTCTTTACATTTTAGCCCAGTTTTGATTTTTGGGTCAGTCGATCTGAACGTCGTGTCCACACACACACACACACACACACACACACACACACACACACACACAGATCATGTGATATTACACGCTGCTGAGTCCAACCTCAAAACTCAAATCAGAAAACACCACAAATATAAATTCATAAACCCACAAATTCACCTCAGACTGCCAAATACTATTTACTAATCTTTCTCTAAATACAGAAACCGAGCTTTAAAATATAGAATAATCATAAAAATATACAGTAAAGTTTGTGTTTCTGCAAAACATCATGAATAAACTGGAAAACATCTGAAGTCAACCGTAAAACTGAAGGGGCGTCACAAGAGATTAAAACATAATAATCCTGAGAACATATATATAAATACAAAATAAAACCAAGTCTCTAAAAGTCAGAATGAATGTGAAACAACCGAGCAGGAAATAATTATTCATAAAACCCGGCAATGAGGCAGTTTTATGAGAGGAGTCGCTCAAAAACAGAAAAATGTCTAAAACTCTGATCAATGAGTCATCAAACAACTAAAACTGTTGTAGTTCTGTTAAAAAACTGATAAATACATTTTAATAGTTGAATAAATAATAAGAAAAACTGGGGAGCCATTGATAATTCTGACGATTAATAAATAAATTAAACTCAAAATGTGTTTTTGAGGAGTAAAGGTCACAGATAATAAAGCCACAAAGTGACTAAAATCTAAAGAAAGTTCAAATTAAATAGAATAAAATAACTAAAAAATGTCAGAAACTGAATAAAAGTTACTAAAAACTTTTAAAACAATAAAGACACCTTTTTAAAAAGACCCTAATTTTAAAAAAAATTACACAGGTTATTGGTGAAATTTAAGGAAAAGACGTTTACATAATAAGAATTTTATCGATTTATGTTTGCGTTGAATGTTGCAGGAAAGTGTTTCGTCTCAGCGTCTGCATTCGGATGTTTCAGAGGCGTGTGATGGTTCGACGTCATCAGGCAGAAACTCTGCGTCAGGTTATTTCATCCTTTTTAATCAAGTTTAGTTTCTCTGCAAAAACAAACAAACAAACAAACAAACAAATGGCAACAAAAACAGACGGTACAGACTTCGTACAGGTGAACGCTAACGACAAAAGTGCAAAAAACCAAAAAATTCAAACAAAACAAAACAAAAAAAATCCTCCAAAACATTTTTACTGTTATTTTCTTTTTTTACAAAACCAAACTGGAAATAAAAAGTGACACGGAGAGTTTATTTAGAAAAACAAATAAACAAACTCTGAGCTCAGATCCGTCTGCGCCTCGATGGGAATCAAAACTTTTTGCCTTTTAAACATTTAAACATTTTATATTTGAGTGTGGAGGCTCAGTCAGACCCGCTGGACTGCGTCTGTGCTTTTATTTTGACAGAAATATTCTTATTTTTCCTGTTTGATGACCAGGATGTGGTGTCCTCTGTGTGTGTGTGTGTGTGTGTGTGTGTGTGGGGACAAGGTCAGCCTGTTTCTGGGCTTCAGGAGGCTTTTATTTCGGTCAGAGGTTATATAAGTTTTCCCGTCTCGCACTGTAAAAAAATCACAATTTAAAACAAAAAGAAAAACATTTAGCGGCGTCTTCGTTTAAAAAAAAGAAAATAATTTAAATTAAATTCAACCTGCAGCTCATTTAAAGTCAACTGTTGTTCATTTTTGCCATAAAAAGCCCAAATTTTTGATAATAATCAACATATTTGACAGTTTAATTTCAATGACTGGAGGATTTTCAGACACAAACACATGACTTTTATTCCAAAATGTTATTTTCTAATACTCCACATCATATTTTCACCTTTTATTGTCATAAAATCTGCATTTTTCTGTTGCTTAGCGTTAGCGCGGGCTACATTTAGGCCGTAAAGAGCTGCATTTCATTCAAAACAGCATCAAAGTTCTCGCTGCTTCGTCTCTTTTGTTGTTTTATTTATAATTTTTTGCATAGGCAACATTAATTTGATCTGGATTGTGTTGCAGAGCTCAGACAGCACTGACCTGGTGTCTGAGGACGGACCGATCGATACCACAGTGATCGATACTTTGATAGTCACACGCAGTTTATATTTAAAAAACCAGCATTAATGTGTTTAATCTTGAATTTTTATTCTACTGAAGTCACCAAGTTCCTGCTAATTTAAAATAAACTTGACTTTTGCAGAATTATTTCCAATAATCTGTATTTTTTAAGGATTATAATAATTAAAACTTAATGTGACTGTAAACATTTACATTATTTTAGTTTTTATGACTTTAAACTGCTTCAACAGCTGGTCTGAATCACGTGATTTACAGTTTGTGATGAAACACTGACTGACCTGCACCGGATCTTAATCTCAGAGGAATTATTTACTATTAAAATCATTTTTAGCATTTTGAGGAATTAAAAACATGAAGCCGAACCTTCAAATGATGATGACTGAGGTGGGAAGACATCCAGGTGTTCTTTCTAAAATTAAATATTCATAAAATTTGACATTTTGTGAAAGAAAACGTGTATTTCTTGGTTAGAAACAGGGAAAAGACGCTGTTTATCAAATCACGTGTTGAAATAAAACTCTAATACATAAAAAAACACATTTTAAACCATTTTAATATTTTTTTAAATCTAAAACACCTTGTTGTCTTTTCACTGGAGCCTCGCTCTCGGTGATATCGTTACATTAAACATTAATATCGGTGTCAGGTCGTAAATGGCTGCTCAGATCAGCTGAAGCTGCGGTTGGGCTGATGTTTGCTGCTGACTGAAAACCTCGTATCTCCAGGTTTAATTCTTTATTTTAATTCTGTGCAAGTTGCGGGATCATGCTGCTATTTTTACTCTATAAGATGCGTGAAACCATCCAGATAATTAAAATAAATTCAATTAAAACAAACTTAAAACGTGTCTCCATGACAACACAGCCAGCTCTGGAGGAGTGCCGTGAGTTGAAAGCTCTGGAAAAGAGTTCGGATTATTTTCTCTTTTCCAGGGTCTTGACTGAAGCTTCACGCTCAGTAAAACCGCGTTTTCATCAGTTTTCAGTAAAAACCAGTTGGTGTTTGGAGATACAGGATTTTCAAGACAAGTGTGTGTGTGTGTGTGTGTGTGTGTGTGTGTGTGTGTGTGTGTTGCAGGGCCTGCTGAGTGTTTAGAGCCGCTCGGTTTGTTTGAGAAACCCTGCAGACACACTGAGTGTCCCGGCAGGCAGAGGCCTCCACCCGCCGCCGGTCACTACAAACTTTAACGGGGAACCGGGCGCAGCTCAGCGGGTCTAACCCGGAACATTAGCGGGTCTGTACCGGGTGCGGGGTGTTTACTCTTTAATTAGGCGGTTTTTCATTCAATTAAGAGGCTGTTTGTTTGTACGGCGGCCTTCGGCGCACATGCGCAGATAGTTTTACGCTCGCACAGGCCTGCAAACACACACACACACACACACACACACACACACACGCATAATCAAACCAAAACCAACTGAAGCGAGCAGGACAGTCTGGGCTCCTGATGATGAACAGAAAACACAGAAACTCGAGTTACAGCTGCGCTGTTTGCATAATTTTACACATGAAGAGTTCAGTTCCAAAAACTTTTATATCCATTTATTTATTTATGTATGTATTTGTTTGTTTGTTTATTTAAATGGGATTTAAGTCAAACACTTCAGCTGTTAGCGGTGAAAAGCAGCAGTGAGGAGATTTTAGCTCTTCCTGATGAAACAAGGTGTGATTTCTTTGTGGATATCGTTCTTTTGGAAGGAAACTCTTCACAGAGAGCAGGTTTATTGTTATTTATATTATTATTTAATGATTATTAGGCCTGTCCGGGGTCAAACCTGAGTAGAGATATGATTTGTAGGCTTATCTTTCCTCTCACAAAGAACCCCTGATTGTTTCCGCTGACTTTAAGGCTTTTATTTAGTCGTCGTTTACTTTTTCAAAAGTTTTTTCCTTTCAAATAAAAAAAGGAAAGGCGAAAAGAAAAAGTTCTGATTGTCTTGTTTTACGCTTGATTGTCTCAAAATTCATAAATAATTATTAATAACCCTGTTTCTCGGCTGTCTCCCCCTTTCCCTCCCTCCCTCCCTCCCCCTCTTATTCCTCAATACTGATGAGTATACACTGACAAATAGAATTTAAATACATTGTACAATAAATACAAAACATAAATAAAAGACTCAAAGGAAGTACTGAAAATCTTTGTACAAGATATAAATAGCTTGAAATATACTTAAAGTGTTACCTTTGGCAAGTCTAGTTTACAGCTGTACAGCCCGCGGGTAACAAAAGTTTGTCCCTTTTTCAGTAAAATGCAGAAAACAGAAGTAATGAGAGAGAAGCCCGCTGCTGTTCGCGGCAAATATGGCCAAAAAGTTTCACTTCATACAGATTTTTTGCGATCAGTGTTTGATATTTACCACTTATTATTTGCCCTTAACATGACGTCTTTTGTGCGTCCTCGTCCCGGTGCCATTCACGGAGAGGTGACGGTGAAGGGGGGAGGGAGGAAGCGTTTGGTCACCCTCTTTTGATGGGACAACGCGGGGAACCCCGTGGACACGCGCCAGGGAGAAGGCCGGTGAGGGGCTGTTTCTGAGGGAGTCCGACAGCGGGGACGCTGCGGGGAGCTGGTCGCCGGAGCGCCGGAACCCCGGTGCGCCCTGCTGGAGATGCGGCGGCAGCGGAGAGGGTCCTCCTCCCGGTGGTCAGTGTCGCACAGCAGCGTAATTGGTCGAGACAAAATACCCGGCAGTCTGACCGGAGAGCAGCCCGACCGGCGACGTGCTCATCCCGTAAGTGTTCGTCAAGCCCAGCGCCCCGGCGGCAGACCCGCCGAGGATGGAGCGCCCCAGGTCCCGTTGCTCAAGCGCTCACCGCGGGCAGCAATGACCCATAGCCAGTCGCCTGGTTCCAAAAACCAGGTGAGGATCCGTTGTAGTGCGGGTGATGGTGGTGGTGGTGGTGCAGGGAGAGAAACGGAGAAATCTGCCAGTAGAGCGGGTTGTTCGCCCGCTCGTTAATCCCCAAGCCGAGCGGAGCGAAGCGCAGCCCGCGCTCCATCGCCAGCTGCGGGGGAGGTGGCAGGAGCGCCTGCGGAGCTTCCCCGTTGTCCCCCCGATGAAAACATCATCGCTGCTCGGGTCCAGCATCCAGTAGTTCCCCTTCCCCGGGTCGTCGTAGTGTCTGGGCACCTTAACGAAGCACTTATTGAGGCTCAGGTTGTGCCGGATGGAGTTCTGCCAGCCCTGCTTGTGCTCCCGGTAATACGGGAAGTTTTTCATGATAAACTCGTAGATGCCGTTCAGCGTGAGCCGCTTCTCGGGGCTCTGCCGGATGGCCATCATGATCAGGGCGTTGTAGTGAACGGGCTTGTCATATTTTCCGTTTTTCCCTTCAACAGCCGTTAGTATTCTGCTCCGACGTGGCCTTGGCACCGTCCCTCCTCCGCCTCCTCCGCCCTCCTCCTCCTCTTCCCCCTGCTCCTCTTTGCCCGGTTTCTCCGGGTCCAGAGCCGCGGCCGTGGAGTCCACCTCCGGCGGGTCCAGCGACTTCTCCGAGTCGGAGCCCGGCGAAGGCGAGAGGGTCCCGGGGATGCCGACGATGGCGGCGGCGGCAGCGGCGGCAGCAGCAGCGACGGAGTCCGGTCTGTCGCGGGAGACAGCAGGGCTCTTGATGCTGAAGGAGGAGGACCGGTGGACAGTCGGCGGAGTCTTTACATCCTCCATGCCCGGTGGCGGGTCTCCCAAAAACGAGGAATAAATAATAAGAAAAAAAATAACAACAACAACTCCAAGCTCGTCCACCTCCGTTATCGGGCTGGAAGAGCAGAAAGAGACAGAGGAGAGAAAGGAGGGTCAGGATGAGAGATGCATGGATGGACGAGTGGAGAGAGAGAATAGAGACTGAGGAGAGAGAGAGCGTGGCTTGGATGTGGAGAGGTGGTAATTAAGGAGGTGCAAACAACATCACGGAAGGCTTCCCTAACTTGGTGATTTTGTCAACAAATCCTCTTTCCTGCTTCTTCCTCTCCGTCTCCGTCTCCAAAGCGAGACTCCGACGACCTTTAATGTCTCCAACAACACAAACCTGTCTTTTATCTGCTCTCTATCCTCTCCTCTTCTCCTCTCTCTCTCCTTCGGTATTTACGCGCATGCACCTCTCCCTAAATTCGTTCATGCAATTGTGCCGTGCGTCATGCACCCTCCTCTCTGTGCATGTGTGCGTAAAATCCCATTCTGAGCTGACGCGTAGCGCATCCTGCAGTTGTGTGTGTGTGTGCGCGCGGCCCGTACGTGTGCGCGTAAGCGCACGGCGGCGGCCTCACGCTTTGTTTTCTCAGCGGCAATCGCCGTTTGCATTCATGTCGGCAAACACGGCGCGTGCACGACAGATGTGCGTTCATGTGTGTGTTTGTAGGGCAGAAGCACTGGCGCCACTATTGTCTACTAATAAAAATCATTGTTGTGCCGGGCAGAAACACACACACACACACACACACACACACACACACACACACACACACACACCTGAGAGTCCTGAGGCGGCAGGTCAGACGCTGTAACCAGAGCGCCTCCTGTCGTTCAGAATCAATACTACAACAACACACAGAGTGTAACTAATAATAATAATAATAATAATAATAATACTTTAAAGCATTAATCATACACTAAATATCGCACCATTATGTATGTCTGAAAACCTATGTTTACTAGGTAAAATTTCAAAAACATTTATCCTCGATTAATGACACATTAGTGTTTCCGGCCTATCTTTATGTAAAATCAATGGTTAAATGCAAATAAAAATGAAATTGCCGGTCATTTTCCACCGGCAGTGCGGGAGAGACCTCTGAAATGTGGGATTATTAATAAATAAAGGAATAAAACATGAAAAGGCAAAACGGTTCTTTTTGAGCGTTTCTCAGTCAGATGAGCCTCCTCACCTCAGCGTGTGCCCTGCATCATTTTACCTCGCTATATCAGCCTTTCATATCTGCCGTTCTTCAGTAACGTTTGGCCAATAAATGAAATAACTGTAAAGATAAAGACGCAGGAGGACCGAGGATTGTCATCTGTTACTGAAGCGGACGCTGTCGCCGAATCAGTTCCTGTTGCTGATAAAGGAATGGAATATGAGCCTGCGCATTGATCTGTCTTTAAACACGGTGATTTAACGGAAGTAATGAAATCTCGTAGCCGAAACTAAAAAGCCTCCAGGCCAGAGGCCGCGCGTGCAGCACATTGCCGCTTTCCTGCCGCCGATTAACACATCAATACAGTAACAACTACTATCTAATCTCAGCTCCAGGTGACGACGTTTGCACCTGGAGAAGTAACCTTATACGTCACTGATTTAATGCACAGACCGCGAGCGGTCACGGTGGAGAGCGCGTGCGCAGCAGGTGTGATACCAGGTGTTTAGAGAAACTGAGAGCGCGACGGTGAAAACAAAACCGGCCCGGAGGAGCTCAGGGGGGCAGAGACGAGGAGGAACAGGAGGAAGAGGAGCGGGAACACACTTCCGGTTACTGTTAATTTCTCTTTGCTCGCGCGTGTGTGTGTGCGTATTGACGCCGCACTTGCCAGAAGCTGCGTACTGTTGTGGTCTACTGCTGTGTGTATTGAGCTGCTGGGCACACACCAGCCCGCTCCTCCGCAGGTTTGATGTTTGCGGTTTAATTAAACACATTATGTTTAGAAAATATGCAAAATGAACTCTTTAAACGCCTGTCTCCATTGGAGTCCGCTGCTGTGTTTTCGGTTGTAAACATTATAAGGCAGTTTAAAAAATAGCTCCACTATAGTAAGCATATTTTCCTTATTAAAATACTGATTTGATTTCAGAGCTGCAATGAAAACAAGAACCTTCAACTTCTAAAATAAATGCTTGCATTAAAATATATTGACAAATAAAGACCTGAAAGTCAAATTATTTATTCTACAGGCTAATAGTTCAGTCCGCTCTGTCAAACTCACTGTATAAACAATAAAAACACAAATTAGAAAAATTAATTAAAAATTAATTAAAACTGGTATTTTTGATGATCAGTTAATCAGTTTTCTGTTTCCCACCAACCAGGCAGCTTCATGTCACTGGTTTGTTAGTTAAACCTTATTCATTTTAAGTGTTAAATATAAATGTCAATATTAATTTGGGATTTTAGATCTTGTGTTAAAGCTGCATTCAGTGACACTTTTGCTGAGCTGTAGAATACTGTTTGTTTACGATAAGCTGCAGATTTTGTATGAAAACAGAGCTGAAATCCAGATTACACACACACACACACACACACACACACACACACACACACACACACACTGACAGGTCTTCCTCCTCCTATCTGCCATGTTAAATCTCTGCTGTGCCACTTTTTGTGCCAGATGGTGTTTCTGTTTAACTGGATCTGAACCTCCAACAAAGGCTCTGTTTGGGCTGCGATCACAAGCCTGAAGACCCTGGCCACACACACACACACACACACACACACACACACACAGTACCTCTGATACACATCGTTTCAGGGTCAAAGCTTCGGTGACTTCATATGAATCGAACACGTCACAGGATCAGAAACACAGCAACAAACCTTGAACGTTTCACGTTTTCATGTTAATCAGAGAGTTTGTGTCGTGTTTCTGCAGTTTTGTCATTATTTCTGGCGCAATAATCAGGAGAGAGAGAGCAAATATGATGAGACTGCTGCTTTTCTGCAGAGCTCTTGTGCAAAGATGCAGCTGCTGTGTACGACTTTACATTGAAGAGCACTGGTGCTGGTGTTTCCAGACCAGAGGAACGTCTCTATGAGCTCAGAACAATGGTTGTTTATGGAACATCATCTTTAAAAGCATCTTCAGCTCCAACTTCAGAGTCTCCCAGTTGTCGCGCGCAAACTAGAGCGATGTAAGTCTACAGTGATTGGTCGAACACGTAAACAACAGTTTGAACAATGGCATTGGGAAATAGCTCAAACACAGACTTTACAGTAAAGTCCAGGCTTTCTGAGTTGCACTGCAGTGATGCTGCTACAAGGTGCCCATCAGCGTGTGCAGCGACACACTGATCCCAGCGTAATGTACCGCTGTGTGTTTGTGAAAAGCACCGTGTGCAGCTCATGGTGGATCATCTGCGTCAAAGATTCATTTTGGGGAAGAGGAAGAAGTCTCGGTGTCAAATCCAGCACGTAGGCTGATGAGGAGCAATGATTGAGTTGCTGCAGCCGTCTTGTAGATTGCTGCTCTTCCCCTGCTCAGAGTGCTGATCCTCCCCATGATGTCTGGATTTGACTCAGGTTTTGATTGTTTGTTTGTTTGTTTTTCTCTCTGCTCATGTTTGCGCTCCATGGTGACGATGTCCAAAGGAGGACCTGCAGGTGGTCACTCAAAGGCTTGTAACACAGGTCCTGATGACGATCATGTGATGTAACCTGGCACACTGACTCACAGCCGTTCCTGCATGCTCCCTGCCATGCCGTGCTGCGTTCAGGAACAGCTCAGGAACTACCTGATTGCACTTCATTGACTGTTCCTATTGGCGTTGCAAGTGCAAACAGTAAGAAAGCCCCAGAGGTCCCACAGTGAACGAATGGAGAGGGACTTCGGTGCGTTGAGATGGTCAAAACACAGAGTTTTGCTGTGCAACCAGGGATTGTCTCTGACATGTCAAGTGCTCTCACTTTCGGTTTGACCTCCAAATAAAGAGGTTTGGATAATCTGGATAAACTGCTGGTTGGTTTCCAACTTGGGCCGTCTGACTGCACATGTTCCTGACACGTCTTATTAACTGTCTGAGCACAAAGTTGGTCGTTACAGAAACGATGGACAGCACAGGAACACAGCTGCTTATTCTGCTCACTGTGCTCTTACATGAATGATTATGGGCTTAACCTCTTACCATGAGGTACTGTAAGCAGCCTGTGGTGTAAGCTTGCAGCGTAAGGGAAATATACATCCATCTATCTGTCGTCATCACCCGCTTATCCCGTGCAGGGTCGTGGGGGGCTGCAGCCTGCTGCACCGACACGCTTCACCGTGGACGTGTTGCCAAACCATCAAGCTGTTCAGTTTTCATGCAGGACTAAAGTCTGAGGGCTTCTGACATGAGAAATTGGACTGAAACTGAATTTCAGACAGATCATCATTAAAGTTTTCCTGATGTTATTTCATACATTTGTCTTTTATGCTTCCAGAAACACATTTTCTTTACAAGTGCAAATCACATATCTGCTCTGATACAGTCCTGTGGTCAGACTGAGTCTTTTTCAGGCTGTCTTGGTCCAGTTGTTTAGAAAAACAGATCATAACCTGGCTGATCTTTGGGTTTCTGACCCAGCTTAGGTTGTGTGACAACAATGAAGGTCGAGTCTTTAAGCTACGTTTCCACCACATGCTGTTGGTAAAGTTACCCGGAAACTCGGACGAAACCTAAACCCCAGATCAGCTGTGTGTTTGCACTGCAGACTCCCAAATGTCGGTGGGTTGATACCGAGGGTTCACAACAGGTTTTCACCAGTTACCAAAGCTGCAGCTCCCTGAGCGTCCACCAGAGGCTCCAGCAGCGAGTCAGTCCCCATAGACCCCCATGCCCACACCTAAAGTTATGCAGAATGAAGGGGCGGGGCTTCTTTGACTGACAGCTATCCACCAGCTGTCATTCAGCCCCGCCTCACCACTGCCCACCTGACACCTGTTTGACCATTTTCTGGATTAGCTGGACGTTTGGCTGACGTCCAGCTCCACCACACACCGAGCTTCACACTCGCCCCGCCCATGTATTTACACAGTAACTCCATCTTTTGTTGCTACCATCCAAACACAACTTTTGCCAAAGGAAACACAGAAATAACCATTTTAACGTGTTACTGAACTTCTGAATGGGTTCTTCAGTTTATTAGATTCGTTATGTGCTTCCTGTAGCGTTCACAGTCACGCTCTGACAGAGGAACCTTGCAGAGCTCTTCTTCTCCTCCTGGTTTGTCTCCTGCTTCGTCTCCACAGTCCGCAGCTCCAGCTCCGGTGGTTCTGTCAGTTTTTCCGCTGGCCGGACTCGGCACCAGCTGCACAGATTACAGAGCTGTTTCCAAAACAGCGCGGGTATTCATGAGCAGCTTCTGAGAGTTAGATTATCGTGAGTCCGGGTTCTCACAAAACATGAACTTGGCTGACTCCTCGCTCGCTCAGCTCTGCGTTAACGGCGGGCAGAAACCTGATGTAACCTCCCTGCTTTCATTTGATTTTACATCACGTCTCCCCTCTCGTGGAGCCTTCACCGAGCAATAAAAGCTCCAAACTTCAGGGCCAGCCGCTGGTTTCTAAGAAGAGGTGAATCACGTTGAAGCTCTGATTGATTTCGCCTGTTAAATCCGACTTAATCGTGGAGGAGAGCAGATACTGGAGGAGGAGATTTAAAGGCTCCAGCTGCTCTCCTTTTCAGATCGGCATCTGAGTCAAACGGTATTAATTCACAAACTTCCTTCCTTTCATTCAGTGGTTTGTCCTCCTGTCTCCATCCAAAGCTGCAGCCACGGAGATGAGGATGCATTTAATACTCAGCAGGCATGTTGCTCTCTCTGGACCTTTTAATTACTGCTTTTATTTAGTATAACTCCCCTAAAGAAGGCAGAACAACTTCGTTACTGTTTAGTTTACTTTGACTTCCTGTCTGTGACTCTCAGCTCGATGCCCATTGGTTCCTGATGAAGAGTCTTTAAAACACTGAACAAAACAGACTGGAAGAAATAGCAGCAGCTGCTGGGGACTATTTTGAGCGGCGGATGAATTCACATTTGGACTTCTGGTGTTTATCCGTTGCAGCAGGATTGTGTGTGTGTGTGTGTGTGTGTGGCTCATTGGCTCATTGATGTGTGTCTGGACAGAGGATCTGTCAGGTCGTTGGTTTTGGTGTTTTCACTGGATTTCTTTACGTACAGATGTCCATCTAAATATATATTACACATCATATCCAACAAACATTATGTATATAAAAGAGATGCACTGACTGATCTTTGCAGGCTTTGTATGTGTGGAGATAGCAGCTGTCATTAAACATCACCTGGATCATATTTGCTCTGGTTCTAGTTCATCTGAGTCTCCATGATTTCATTTATTGTGTCAAACATGGCTCCTGACCTGACGTTGTCATGGTGAAGACATGTGATCACACACATTGCTTTTATTGTTCTGATCCAGCTTCATCGCAGCAGACAACCGTGTGCAGGATTTAGCAGCTGGAAACGTCTGGAGGCTGTTTCTCTGTTGCTTTGCTGTGTTTCCTGATGTTATTCATGTCGTCAGAAGGTCATCAGAGCTGGTGGAGAAGCTTATGAGCACTCATGCTAGCTCTTTATCAGAAACTGC
The DNA here is from genome assembly GCA_008933995.1 of Datnioides undecimradiatus. Lineage (NCBI taxonomy): Eukaryota > Metazoa > Chordata > Actinopteri > Lobotiformes > Datnioididae > Datnioides > Datnioides undecimradiatus. Next base: position 1,334,292 of record WARS01000086.1, on the reverse strand, counting down.
GCTGCCTTTATGACGACTGGGCCTAACCTGAGCTCTGATTAGAGATGTTGATATTAAGTAGATCTGAGTCAGCTGATCGACTTCGCTGCCTGCGTTTCGGTCCTCTGTGCGAAAAAAGGAAAAAGCCATACAAGGGTTCGGTTTTTCCGATGACTGACTCAAACCATGTTAAAAACCAGTAAATCATTAATCACCATATGAAATAATGATGTCATAACCGCCCAATGCACACCGTACAGTATATATTTATATCTATATCAAGGGGTACACGTGTAAGTGGAGCTAAAACAAGACATCAACACTGTCAGGATTACATGTTCGGTTCCCGCTGAGACCAGCTGGCTCTTAAAGTGTTTGCAGCCCGGATACGACTTGACAGTTTGTAGGAAACCGTCCAACGAGCTGCACAGAAAGATGTTATTTAATATTAGTTTAATCTTCTTAGTTTTGAGCGGGAGGGATCAAACTGAAGAGGCACTCCACAAGCAATGTTCTGGTCTTTCAACGCAGTGTCTCTGAAGGTTTTCCTCAGTAGGTAGTTTCCAGATAAATGCAAATGTACCATCCTTAGCAGTTAGAATGCAAGACCTTTCAATTTAATGCAAATACAATGCACGCAACTTTAAGAGATTTGAATCTGGTGACATTAAGTGCATTGCAACATGATATAAATATGTGTATTTGCATGAAAACATGTAGACTCTGTGTAGTAGACGTTAATATGCTCAGTATGTCCCATGAAGATGTGGCTCTGACACTTAAAGAGAATAACACTGCTGAAACTTTAATGAACTCATCAAACAGACAAACCGTGGATTATCCTGTCGGATTCAATCTGGTGAGGTATTTTACAGCTTTGACTGATCTTATTCTCTTAAAACTTCAGTATTTCATTCTCAAAAGCTGTGTTTCTTACCCCAATAGTTGCCCTAATATCTGTAATTCTCAGTCAAAGGAGTGATACGAGCGTACAAAGATGAGTTTTGATGTTTGTTCTTGGGTACAGGTATATTTATTTGTTGAGTTCCTTGATAGAGGCCGCACTGTTTTGTGAACCAGGAAAACTGCGTCAAGTAATTCATAAATATTTTGTGTAAGATCTCTGATGGGATCTGACAGTCTGTCCGTCAGCATGAGGGATCGCCAACGTCATTTTTCAAGCATGAGCTGCCTCCAAAACTCCACCGCCGTATCTCTGACCTCCCTGGCGGGTCTTTGCTTGACCTCTGTCATCGCAGTTTTTAAAGGTTGTGCCGTTGTAGCCGAACCTGTCGTCACAAACTGGATTTCCTGGATCACGGACGCTCTCGCCCCACGTCTGAACGTGGGTTTTTTCTTCTTTTCAGGTACAGACGCCGGCCTGTCATCCGCCAAATTTGGAACAAACTGTGACAGATATGACAGCATCGTCTGCAAACAGTTTCATATGTGCTTATCGGGTTTGACGTGATCCAGCTCCGAACGGTTTGAAGTTTGAACTGTTTTAGATGTGGGAGGAGGAGGAGAAGGACGGACAGTGGACGGGAACTTACTTCCTGTCAAAGCACGTTAAGAGCGAGGCACCCGTACTGTACGGCGGTAACTCCCTCTGGAGAGTACAGTGCAGGGAGGAGATGGGTCCTGGTCGTCCATGTTGGCGATATTATTACAGCCTGAGCCGTTACACCGAGAGACGCCAAACTAAATCAGGCTGACTCGCCAGCAGCTTCGGGGTCACCCAGAGTTTACGGCTATTAATAGCACTGTGCGTTGGAGTAGAAACACACACACACACACACACACACACACACACGTATACACACATCGCTCCTCCCATACCATGACACACAGCTACACACATGCAAAATATATTGTATATTCATACATGCAACCTCCCGCAAGGCTTTTCCCACACACATGCACATGCAAAGAAACATGAACACACTCGTCATTGAGAGAATGAGGAGGAGGAGGAGGAGGAAGGCAGGTCTGGTTGGCACAGCGACAGAGCACCCATGTTGCCACGAGGCAGAGAGACAGCAAAGCGTCCGTTACGAATCAAAACATTCGGTTGATTCACTCAGGGTTGTTTTTCTTTCCTCCTCCTCCTCCTCCTCTCCCCTCTCCTCCCTCTACTCCTCTCTCTCCCGGTTGTGTTTGGGATGCTCACACACTGACCTACATTGACAAAACAGTGATGAAATCGGGGCTTGCCAGCTTGGTGTGTGTGTGTGTGTGTGTGTGTGTGTGTGTGTGTGGTTTGTTTGCCTCAGCGTACATGCATTTACTGTTAACACGTGTCTGCATGCATGTGTGCAAACTGCAGGATTATGTTCAATGCGTTGCAATATGCAGCATGTGGCAGCATGTGGCTGCTGCTGTATGTTTAAAGGAAACCTGCCGCACAGTTAGCAAGGTCACGCTGTCAGAACACAACACACTTATAAAAAACTTATACTTTAATTAATTAATTAGTTCAATGTTTTGGATATTTCTGACGTTCAGTTGCATTAAGTTTCAGTTTTACGTTTGTTTAGTGGATTCATGGCTTTGTTGGCCTAGCTTAGCAAACATAATTACATAAAGCAGGCAGGAAATGCAAAGATTAGCTCCAAAGATAACTCTAGCAACACCAGCAAAGCTCATAAACACATTGAATAAAGGTTGTTTAATTAACAGAAACGTGTTACATGCAGAGATGCAGAGTTTGATAGTAAAGCCTGTATTCAGTGAGTCTGTTGTTTTTAACAATGAAAGGATTTATCATCAGATTCATGGTGAATATGAGGCCCTGCTGCAGTCAGTCTGGCCTGATACAGTTGCATGAATGGTGCCGTATTTGATCAAATGGTCAGTTTACACTGACCGTTGTTCACCTCACATGTGACATTAACCCAGCTGTATAAACAGGATGCATGACGGCTCAATGTCCATAGTTGTTAATGCAACCTGAAGCGTCAGAGCTGCAGTTCCCTGAATGCAGCGAGTCAGTCCCCATAGACCCCCATGTTAAAATGCAGCAGTAAACATGTTTACAGCCTGGTACAAACAACGGTTTGGTCTCTGCAGCTAGTTTCCCCGTTCATGACGACTGTACGGGCTGAATTTATATAGAACTCACTCCTTTAAATCAGATTAACACCTGAAGTTATGCAGAATGAAGGGGCGGGGCTTCTTTGACTGACAGCTATCCACCAGATAACAACACAGACTATGCTGCCAAAATACAGGTGACCTATACTCAGTGCTGCACCTGAACACATCCTGCGTGGACGTACTTCTCGGTCAGACTCTCATCCTTCAGACTTTAAACTTCTCCCAGAGCTCACTGTCTGTCCCCAGCCAAACCACTGTTTTGTCTTTTATTACCTTCCACAATGTCATGACACATATTTCACACTGCATGATCCAGTTAATGAGGCGGAAGGCTAACACACACACACACACACACACACACACACACACACACACACACACGCTCTCTCTCTCTCTCTTTACCCCCGGTTATCCCTCCCAGCTGTTCATTCAGCTTTGCAAAAAGCACAAAATACAGTATAAACAAATTAGAAGGCTGAGCAGAGAGAAAGTCCCCGCCTCCACAAACGCTGAATAAAAACATAAAACACACAAACAGCACGAATGTAAAGTGAAAACATGAATTTCAGACGTTCCTCAGTGTTTCTCAGTTTAAAGTGGATTAACCAGGCCAGACACTGGCACATAATTATAAAAACAGGAATAAATGTTTATCCATTATTATTTTGCAGGATGGAGTGACACAGAAGAGCTGTTGATCATCGTTAGCTTGTATTTCTCTGACGGAACTCGTTAAATCACGTTTTGTGTCGCTGATCTCCACAGTCACTGTGTTTTGCATGTGTGTTCTCCTCCTTCTTCTTACGCAACCTCCTTTTGTGTGTTGTTGCCTGACGTGCACGTGCTCGGTGATTAGCAGGTGTTTCTGCCGCTGCTGACTCTGAACCGGCTCGAGGTGTCCCTCATGGGCCACCGTAGAGCCTGCTTTATACCCAAAGTAGATTAATGGGTCAGTTTAGCGAAGTTCATCCAGGGTTCAAGTTGCAGTTCAGACAGAGTTCAGCCGAGCAGAGAAGGAGGGGAGGAGGGAGCGCCGGCGCCGCGCTGCTGGAAAACACAGAACGGAGAGAAACGTAGAACCGTGAATACAGAACAGACAGAGAAACGTAGAACCGTTAACACAGAACAGACAGAGAAACGTAGAAGCATAAATACAGAACAGACAGAGAAACGTAGAACCGTAAATACAGAACAGACAGAGAAACGTAGAACCGTGAATACAGAACAGACAGAGAAACGTAGAACCGTTAACACAGAACAGACAGAGAAACGTAGAACCATAAATACAGAACAGACAGAGAAACGTAGAACCGTAAATACAGAACAGACAGAGAAACGTAGAAGCATAAATACAGAACAGACAGAGAAACGTAGAACCATAAAAACAGAACAGAGAGAGAAACATAGAACCATAAATGCAAAACAGATAGAGAAATATAGAACTATAAAGGACAGAGAGAAACGTAGAACCATAAATACAGAACACACAGAGAAACGTAGAACCGTAAATACAGAACAGAGAGAGAAATACAGAACTAAAAACATAGAACAGATAGAAACATAGAACAGAGAACACAGAATCACAAATACAACTTGAACCTGCATTGAGTTACGTTCTATGTTTAATTTCAGTGACTTTTAGTCGTTTTCCAACAGGTGGAGCAGAACATGTGGCATCACATTAATGACGTGACATAATCTGTGGTGCCCTGCACAGTAATGTGATCAATAATGTTGATACGATCTCCGGTTATTATTCATTTGAAAGTTAAAATAATCGATGTTACGACTTTACATCGTCACTTCTATCACGACTCTGTCATCGTACCAACAAACGTCAGTTAAACGGTTGTGTGAAGCAGCCGAAGCCTCCTCTGAAATATAGATTATGGCCGCGGTAAATTATGCATCATGGTGTGATCGTTTGTGCCACTGCTGCCGGGACCTGCGACCGGCGTGAGGCGTGCACAGCGTCTGACTTATTCATGACAGTGCAGCTGGAGCTGAGGGACAAACAGCTGAGACGCCGGAGCTCAGTGCTGCCTCAGCTCCTTGACCCCCACGAGCTCACACAGGATTATTTAGCTCCTGGATTTTACCGGGGCCACCAGGTCCTGGTCACAGTGAGGTCAGAGAGTCAGGTGGTGACATGTTGTACATCAGTTAATGAGTTTTGAAAGTTAATGAGTTTCCCTGAAAATAAGATTTGCTCTGCTGTGAGACATCTGCCATTCACAAGTCCACCACTTCCTGTGTGTAATCATTTCAATGTTAATGTCAGCTATAACAAGTAAAAAAACAATTTAAATGTGGTCTCCACCTTCTTCAGAGTAGTAACCTTGTGTAGTGACCCTCTGCTCCCATCACTCCTGCAAGTCCTGTTCTGTCACCTTTTAAAGCTAAACTTGACAATTTATGTTAGTGCAGCCACATAAAATGTGTGTGTTCGATGCAGTGGGCGAATTCATGGTGCACAACGCCCCGCCCCCTGGTGTCTGGCTGCAGTACAGCTCATAAGCCCCCTGGTGTCTGGCTGCAGTACAGCTCATACGCCCCACCCCCTGGTGCCTGGCTGCAGTACAGCTCATAAGCCCCGCCCCCTGGTGTCAGGCTGCAGTACAGCTCATAAGCCCCCTGGTGTCAGGCTGCAGTACAGCTCATAAGCCCCGCCCCCTGGTGTCTGGCTGCAGTACAGCTCATACGCCCCACCCCCTGGTGTCTGGCTGCAGTGCAGCTCATAAGCCCCACCCCCTGGTGTCTGGCTGCAGTACAGCTCATAAGCCCCCTGGTGTCAGGCTGCAGTACAGCTCATAAGCCCCGCCCCCTGGTGTCAGGCTGCAGTACAGCTCATAAGCCCCGCCCCCTGGTGTCAGGCTGCAGTACAGCTCATAAGCCCCACCCCCTGGTGTCTGGCTGCAGTGCAGCTCATAAGCCCCGCCCCCTGGTGTCTGGCTGCAGTACAGCTCATACGCCCCACCCCCTGGTGTCTGGCTGCAGTGCAGCTCATAAGCCCCACCCCCTGGTGTCTGGCTGCAGTGCAGCTCATAAGCCCCACCCCCTGGTGTCTGGCTGCAGTACAGCTATTTACAGGGGTTGTGGTATCATGATTGACAGCTAAAGTGGGCGGGACCTTGATGCCTCAGCTTAACTACTGCACAGACTCTGAATGACATCACCATTCAAGCAAATCAGAATATATTTACCTTTTCACGTCGAGTGTGACTGACAGGATTAAAATAAAATATTATTTTATGTATTTTATATTTATTTTATTTCATTTTAGACAGTTTTCTGTGGAGCTACATGACACAGAGCTGCACAAATAAACCGGATTTGACTTGATTCATTTTTATTAAAAGGATAAGGGCCCTTCATCCTGCTCTGACACACACACACACACACACACTCAGGCATCCTGTGTCCTGTTTGGACTCTGAGGAGTCAGACACCAACTGACCGTACAAATGTTCTTTTGCTTTTCCTCTCAAACACTGCCGCTGGCTAACACTCAGCTTTGTGTCTGTGTGTGTTTTGACTGTGTGTGATGGTTTCTGCCCACCCTCAAGGTTTGTGTGTATTACAGCGGCCCCACTGCTCCTGTGTCCTTTGATTAAGGTCAATTTGGTAACTAGGGTTGGCAACACACACACACTCACTCACACACACACACACACACACACACACACTTCCATACATACATTTCTACTGAGCCAACCGTCCCCCCTGCCTCATTCATCTGTCCTAAATTAATGTGTGGGAACATGTATATGAATGCATTGCAGTGTTCACAAATGATATTTTAATAATAAAATAATTAATGGGCGAAGTTGAAAATGCAAAATATAAAAATTATTTCCAAAAAAAAAAGATTTTACATGCATATTTTTTATACAAAATAGGACCTACTGCATGCACTTAATAAGTTGTGCAAGTGGATTCATGTAAAGTTTTACCTAAAAAACAAAGCCAGAGTGTGAATATGTGTCAAACATTTTAATTAATATCATTATTTTATATAAAAGCACAGGTTTTTGCTTGTATTAAGTATTAGATTAAGGTGAAAAGGTGCATCATGAAGGCAGTCGTCACAACTATACAGGAGTGTCATCTGCATAAAGTGTGACACCACAGCCGATGAGGGAAGAAGCATTGTTATTAATATAAAATCCCAGAACTGATCCATGTGGAAAGCCTGTTTCTGAAAGGTAATTATGAAACCATTTAAAACCAAAGTGATCAAATAAGTGTAAATATGTACCTGAAATATGCTGTATATAGTAGAAACATATAAAAACACTTCGTCTAATGTTTTATGAAACAGCGCAGGAGGCCGTCATTAACTCCGGTTGACATGACAACAGTCACATGGATCACGGCGAGTTACATCACTCTGTGTGAAGACTGTACATTTGGACCCATGTGGCTGAATAAATGTAATATAGGGTAAACTACATGACAATGATGAATATGAATCCAATGACCGTAATGTATCTAATATACGTCCTGCAGCCTTTAATGCATCTGAGGCTGAACACCACCGCTGCTGCTGCCGCTGCTGTCGAGTCACATCCAATCAGTGAATCTTCTTATTGTTTCTCTTACTGAGTGTGTGTGTGTCTGTATGTTATCTCATAGAAGTGTGTGTGTGTGTGTGTGTGTGTGTGTGTGTGTGCGCGCAGGCCATGCTAATGCTAACATAGATTCCACCATGTTACTGTGTATGTGTGTGTGTGTGTGTGTGTGTGTGTGTACGTGTGTGTTGGATGACATTACTAAAAAGAGTCGACATGTTACACAGCAGTGGAGGCTTTAAACCCTCCAGCATCTCACACACACACACACACACACACACACACACAGCCTCTCAGCTTGGCTCTGTGCCTGTATGCATGACAAGACCTCTGGGACCCCCCTAAACACACACATACACAACCACACCACCACCACCCCCACCTACCCAAACTCGGCAGCCCGGCGCCTAATAGCGCCCAACATCTTCCTCTGACGCGGTTGTGTGTGCATGTGTGTTGGTGCATGTGTGTGTGTGTCGGTGTGTGTGTGTGCGCGTGTGTGTATGTGTGTGCTCGCACGGGGCTGCAGCAGAAAGAACACTGCGACCTAAAAACCCAGCTCACTGAGAGCGACTGCACGCCGAACAGAAGGCTCATCCAAGTGTAAACACACACACACACACAGTGTAGCACACAGGGACGAGTGTGAACACACACACACGGGGCACGTGGACGCTTGCACCAAGTCACACACACGCACACAGCAGATGCAGACACATTAACACAAAAAATGACACACTTGATTAGAAGAATAGAGACGTACACACACTCTGAGCACAATGTCGTGTGTGTGTGTGTGTGTGTGTGTGCAAACTTCACCTATATCAACTGATTTTACAGGTGAGGATCCTGAAATGTTTAATCACTACAAATATGTGTTTTAAACATGACTGAAGCAACAACTGAGGGAATTCAGATCATGTGATGACAACTGAACCGTCTCCACGGCAACAGAGCAACACATGCAGCTATTTTGCTTATATTTTGCATTTTACAAGCATATTTAATAGAAAATGACCAACATATCAGTTGGTGGGTGTTTGGTTAGTACAGATATATCAGTATTAACTTGTATGTTCCTGATATTACTCAGATATATCCATAATTAATTAGACAATAATATCAGCTGACTCATAATTAGGTCTGTCTCCAGTGCAAATGATCACCAACCCATCCAACACTATTCCAACCTGCAAAATTAAATGAAAGGAAGCTTCTTCTGCATTTGATATACAAGAAAAACTAGATATCGGTGCACATGAGGAGCATATTCACTGATGCTGATGTGTCTGTGATGGGAAGTATCGCTCTCACACACAGCAAACATAGGTTATAATGTGAAACCAAAACATTGTCTCGCCCCACAGACGGCTCACGTGTCAGTTTATACACTCTGAAATCTCTCTAATATCTAACCCACACACATTTATAGGTACATTTACAGCTCAGAGGGAAATACTGAAATACTTGATCCACTGTGTTAAAGTTACTAATGAAGGTTTTACAAACAGAGACAACAGCATAGAAAAACATGGTTTAAACAGGTTTTTGCCATGGTTCGAAGTGTCTGTTTGGTTATTTCCAGTTTTAATTTGAAAGGGTGTCTCCTCTTGTGTCTTCCTGTCACTTCCTGTCTTTTTCCCGCCTGGTTTTCTAATTATACACCTGCGTCTCGTTAAGCCTTCCCTCCCTGGTGTGTATGCTCCAGCCGTGCTCCTTCACGTTTCCCTGTGTTCCTCTGTTGTCGTGCTGTTAGAATCATTAACCTGCAGCTGTAGTTAATCAACGAATCAGCTGATTCATCAGTTTGTTCTTCTGCAAAGTGAAACGTTTCAGTTTCGCCTCCTCAGATGCAACAGTTTGCTGCTTCGCCTCGTGAACCGCGGTGGACTGACTGACTCTGAGCTCTGCTTCATGTTGTCGTCGACAGCAGAGTGGCGCAGCGGAAGCGTGCTGGGCCCATAACCCAGAGGTCGATGGATCGAAACCATCCTCTGCTAACTGTTCCCTGAATGAAGGGTTAATAAAGTACTGTTCACTGAGTAAACTGATCAGCTGATTAATCAATAATCAAACTGTTAATTAGTTTTTGTCCTGCAAAGAAGAGATCACACTGTTATCTTTGTGTTGACCAGCTGCATGTGAAAAAGCTGCTTTATATATATGAGTTTCTGTTTGATTACATTCTATTCTATTTGATTCTATTCTATAGTCACAGGACACACACACACACACACACACACACTTCCATTTGATGCCTTCAGTACATTTTCCTGATGATACTTTCTCTTCAGTAACTTGTTCCTTGCAGTACTTTTACTTGTAATTGAGTATTTTTACAGTAATTTTACTCGAGTAAAGAATCCGGATACTTCCTCCTCCGCTGCGCCTGCTTTTACATCACGTCATGTTGTTTGTTTGTGTCGGTCTGTTGTTTTAATCTTCCCTCGTCTGACAATGAAGATTAGGTTTACACACACACACGCACATACACGCACGCACACACACACACAAACAGACAGGAAGTTAGACAACATCACAACACTCTTATAAAAGGCCTGTGTGTGTGTTTGAGGATACATATGGTCAGTGTTTGTGAGTGTGTAGCTCTGCAGGATAGGTGTGTGTGTGTGTGTACAGTAAATATTTCTACAGGAGCAATCATCTTGGCTTCACGTCAACGTCCCCAGCTGTCACCACGACAACGCTGTTGTACTCTGTTGTACTGCAGTGAGGTACTTGTACTTCTACTCGAATACATTTGGCTTTAGTTACTTTTCAGATGCTGTCGGGGTAAAACCTCGTATCTCCACCTGTTCTGATGCTCGATGAAGGACGTTTGCTGCTTTTCTGAAACCCGTTGACTCCACGTTACTCACCTTTCAATACTCTCTTTAAATGCTTTAAGTAGATCTTGGTAATTGTACTCTAATTACTCTCGGTTAATGAGTAACTTCCATATTTTTACTACAATCTGACCCGTTTGTTCGGCCTGTTGGTTCCCTCCAAAGGTCATACATGTCATTTTGGTTATTTTGGTATGAGGACGTGTTGACATGTACATGTATAAGTGTGTGTGCGTGCGTTTTGTGTGTGTGTGTGTGTGTGTGTGTGTGTGCATCTATACATGTATTTGTGTAACATTACATTCAGTCTCTGTGTGCTTTTCATGTTTCAGCTGTTCTTTTGATTTCATCCCTGCTGATGATGTGCAGCGTTTGTTTGCAGTTCCAGGTTAGTGTGTGGCATGTGTGCATGCGTGTGTGTTGAGGCGTGCTGTATGTCCTTGATGTTCCATCACGTTCTGACCTTCTCGGTTCCTGCTGGGGGATCTGCGTCCTTCAGGATTCAGGCTGCTGAGCCGTTAACTGAAGTCTGTCTGTTACATTCGATGATCTCTGGTTTGCTGCGGACACACAACAGGTTCTTACAGGTGCAGCGTTCAGAGTGAAATCAGAGCAAACTGTGTCTATAATTAGAAATATTTATATAATAAAACTCAAACGTTGCGCAGAAGCCTCTGACACTGCAGAGCATGTGTCAGTGTTGTGTTTGTGTGACAACTTGGCAATAAACTGACTCTGGATCAGCTGTAAGACCTTGCATTTCTGTGTGTCGGCAGCTTGATAAACTGACTCTGGATCAGCTGCCAAGACACATTTCTGTGTGTGGCGCAGCTTGATAAACTGACTCTGGATCAGCTGTAGGAACATTTCTGTGTCAGCAGCTTGATAAACTGACTCTGGATCAGCTGTAAGACACATTTCTGTGTGTGGCAGCTTGACTCGTGTCTCTGGATCTGTAAGACACATTTCTGTGTGTAAGCAGCTTGATAAACTGACTCTGGATCAGCTGTAAGACACATTTCTGTGTGAGCAGCTTGATAAACTGACTCTGGATCAGCCAGCAAGACACATTTCTGTGTGTCAGCAGCAGCAAATAAACTGACTCTGGATCAGCTGTAGAACACAGCTCTGTGTGTCAACACAGCTTGATAAACTGACTCTGGATCAGCTGTAAAGACACATTTCTGTCTCCTCTTTTCAGCAGCTGCTTGTTTTACTCTGTATCTGAAGCAGATGAAGGATTTCAATCGTCAGACGTCTGGATCTGAAGTTATCAGAGAAACAAAGCTGAACAGAGCGTTAGCAACAGCTCGGCTCGCGCCCCCTCAGGGCGTCCGTGTGCGGCCCGACAGCGTGGGAGAAACAGTGGTTTTTAAGGTGGAACTGCTTTATTCAGTGTTTCTCTGGGTTTGAATCAGCAGCTCTGTTTGTTTTGGAGAGGAGGAGACCTCTGTGGAGAATTCAGCTCCCAGTAAAAACCTCCTGAACCATCAACACTGAAGGAATCCCAGCTGACAGGAAGACAACAACTCCCAGCATCCCACACTGCTGCAGGAGGTCACATGACTGCAGCTGATGTTCTGATTGAGAGACACAGATAAACCTTTAACTTCAGTCTTTAAGAAAAGAAACTAAACAAACACTGAATGCATCTTTAATTAGTCAGTTAATAATTAAAGGAACAGTCCAACTGAAGTTGTGCAGGCCTCAGTCGGAGTAACAGCAGCTGGAATGTTGCTGATGAGTCGAGCAGAGCTGAGTCATGTTTTAATGAAGCTGAGTCATGGTTTGTTCCGGCCACGTCCTGACGGCATTAACCTTGACCTTTTTGCATAACCTGCATACACACCCACACACACACACACACACACACACACATACATGCGTTTCTCTTTTGTCCTCAGGCAAAAGCCAAAAGGCTCCAGTGTAGCACAGAGAGTCTGAGGTGGGAGAGAGACCAGTGAATGCACCTGTGTGTGTGTGTGTGTGTGTGTGTGTGTGTGTGTGTGTGTGTGCGTGTGTGTGTGTGTGTTGGCAGCTGAATCAGCTCCAGACGATAAACTGTCCCGTCTGACTGCTTGTTTCCTGCAGCATCAACACTCAGAGACCCCATGAAAAGAGCACAAACAAACAGAAACACACACATACACATACACACACACGCACACACACACACACACACACACACACACACACACACAAGTCTGATTCCACAAACCTACTGACACACAACTATTTTACTCAAAGGTACAATATGTAATTTTCTGCCACTTGGTGTCTCTCAACCAAAACAACAACAAAAGACTCTGATGATGTCATGACGCAGCGTGGCATCATGGGAGTTGTGGTCTTGACAGGCTGCTGGACAACTTAACCAAATATCCATGAAGGGAAACCACGTAAACAGGTGGAGAACGTGAGAACTCACCTGACGGAGAATCGAACCCAGGACCTGCTTCCTGTTAGCATGCTGCTAGCACCCTTCCCTGGATTGGCCACGCCTTCATCACATGACCACCTCATACTCTTGTGTAACTCTCACTTTGTTGTCGTTTTGAGCAAAGAAATCTCTGGTCTTTTCTGGACATTTCACCCTCGCTGCTCCTCGTTCGTAGCATTTTATGCAACCGATCAACTGACTGTCTACTTCCTGTTTGGGTAGCGCCAGTAGCGGGTCATGTGATGTGTGTTTTCTGGCGTATCTGAGATGGTTTTATTGTAAAAATGCTGTTTTTTTCAAACTGAGATGTGTTTGTGTGGATATGACACTCTGTTATGAGTCCTGAGCGTTTCAGCTTTGGTTATGAGGTCAGTTTGCATCCAACCCTGCAGCCAATCATCAACAAGGAGGCACGACAGGCAGGAACAATCATGTACACATGTGTCTCGTGTTTGTGGAGCCTCTCATATCCCTAAAATTAGCACATATACTGGTTTTAAACCAAAATGTAAAATCAGTGCTTGACTCCTTTCATGCTTTTGAATTTTTGTGCTTTTTTGCTGCGCCGTGACGTCACAACACCGACTTAATCGAGTGTCACAGCAGACGGTGGCACGCCAACATGGCCGCCCTGCCGGCGCTGCTTCCTGCAGGACAGGAAGTCCAGACTCAGCCGTCGTTCCCACAGACTGTAAACAGCAGTGATGCTCCTGGTTAATCAGCTGTTCACACGCCAACGTCTACCTGGGTGTTTGTGTTTACATCACTGCTGATCGGAGCCGGGACTGCTGCAGAGTCATGTGACACGGGTTTGAATCCCGTTTGTGCACGTTCACACTGAAGACACATGTTAGCAGCTGTTAGCAGCTGTTAGCATCTGTTAGCAGGTTTGTGGTGCAGCGTGAACCCAGCCTCAGAGTCGGGGCTGAAGCAGGAACTTGAGCAGTGTGTTGGATTTACAGCAGCTTCAGCTCCTGGTGTTTGTTTTGACACTCACACAGATTAGTGTGTGTGTGTGTGTGTGTGTGTGTGTGTGTGAATGGGGGCTGTTAGAGTCTGTTTGCCCTAATTGTTGAATGTTCCCAGTGTGTGTGTGTGTGTGTGTGTGTGTGTGTGTGTGTGTGTGGAGATTACAGTGTGTTCTGTGGTATTAAAGGGCTTAAACGGGGACGTGATGGTCTGAGTATTTTCCTAGATGGTGTGTGTGTGTGTGTGTGTGTTTGTGTGTGTGTGTGTTAACCACATTACTGCTGGTTCTTCGTGTTCCAACAATGAGTTTTATTGTCGTTTATTATTTAAAAAATCATCTCTGCACATTAAACCGTGACAGACTTGCATTAACGGCTCCTGGATGTGAAGCAGAGACCAGAACTCAAACCAGACCTGAATCCTGAATCCTGAAAACTGAAACCCAGACCCTTTGGTCCTTCCTGCTGTGTTCAGTGATGTCTGACTGACATCTAGTGGACGACTCAGGTACTGAACATGTCTCTGATCGTTAACTTCTTCATAATATCACCTGTTCTCCAGCATCTCTGTCAGTGACAACACGTTTTACACTAATTTCATCATTTGACCTTTGACCCCTTCACGTTCCTGCAGCTTCAGCCAGTCACACACACACACACACACACACACACACACACACACACGCACACACTGATGCTGAAGCTTTCAGTTTGTCCTGTTTCAGCTGCAACTGAGCAAGAGTTTAACAAATAATGTTGAAGCTGCTGACACACTCACACACACACACACACACACACACACACACTGATGACGCCACAGACAGGAAGTGAAGCCGATCACAGAGTCTGATCTGGATTCACTGAGTCTCAGAGTCTGAACCTGAGGAAACACCTGAGATCATGGAGGAACACAGATCTTCAACATGTAGAACATAGATCTACAACATGTAGAACATGTTTCATGTTTTGTATTTTCAGTTTAAATGAAAAACAGCTGAAAGAGCTCAAACAGTGGTAAAATGCACAAAAGTTATTTATTAATGGTTGCAATAAATAAACAAATGATAAATAAACAACCCAAACTAACAGATAAATATCTAATTACAGCTGTTTTTAAGTGTCCAGTGGTCTCAGAACAACAATTACAACGGAGGTCGAGGTTGTAAACTATAATTTTAACTAAATGTCAATCGTTACGTTTATCATAAGGTCATTTTTTGTTTTTATTTTCTTTTAAATACCAAATACTACACTTCTTTTTGTTTCATTGTTTACTCATTTATCAGATAATCCCTCACTTCCTGTTTACGATTGCAGGCGTCATTGTTGATGCATATTTGAGTATTTGTCCCGCTCGGTGTTCTGTAGTTTTTATGGACTACAAATCCCATGAACACATGAGTGCACGTCCTCTCTGAGGTGATGGTGGTGGGTTTTTCCTTTAAAAAGACACACCGGTGCAGAGAGAGAGGGAGAGAGAGAGGGAGAGAGAGAGGGGCAGCGCTCACTCTTCAGCCTCTTCTGTTAAAGGGACAGTTCGTGTTTTTCAGGATGTCTGACGCTGACTCAGCAGGAGGCAAACTGGTGTCGGTGGACTTTGAGATCTTCGGTCACGTTCAGGGTCTGTATGTTTAACCCTCCTCCTCCTCTTCTTCTTCTTCGTCTTCGTCTCTTTGGCTTCTGCGCCGCTCTGTAAAACGATCTGCTGCTTAATTTAGGAGCGAGCTCCGTCCTGCAGCTGCAGACAGGCAGGATTTCACTGCACTTTCACTTCCTGCAGCCGGTCAGGACACAAAATGCAGCTTTAACACTCAGATCTTTAATTAAGTCAGCAGATGATCACTAATTAACAGCCACAGGAGTCTAATAAACATGCATTTGTAACGATTTGTTCCTGCTTTAAGTCGTTTTTCTGTCTCTTTCTTGACTTTTGACAGGAGTCTGTTTCAGAATGGTGAGTTTGTTCCCGTCGCTGACGACCTGTGACCTGCCCGACATCATCACAAACACATTCGAACACAAATTCAAATTAATTCAAATGCCTTTAAATCGTTTACATCGTCCAAAGGAAAAGCAGCTGATCTGAAGCCTTTAAATGTCTTTACAGGAAATTAATCAACTAATCAGTTCTGCTGTGTTTGCATCAAATGTTTAATTGATAGAAACATATTTTATTAGATTTTTGTACATGAATCATATCATTTAAAGCATAACAGTGTGATATTTGTCAGTAGAAGAATAAAGTGGCATGAAACGACTCAAATAAATTTAAATACTGCGACTTTTAACCCTTTCCTGTCTGCAGTACACAGAGAGGGAGGGTCTGCGGCTCGGCCTCGTCGGCTGGGTGAAGAACACCTACAGCGGGACGGTGGTGGGGCAAGTCCAGGGTCCTGCCGACATGGTGGAGGAGATGTGAGTGCAGCGCAACACAACACGACACAGGACAACACAAGACAACAGCACAACAACATAACAACACAACACAACACAACAACACAACACAAGACAACAACATAACACAAGACAACAACATAACAACACTACACAGCACAATACAACAGAATGCAACAGAACAGTACACAGCAGGACTACACAACACAATAACATAAGACAGCTCAACACAGCACAGCACAATGCAATACAACGCAACAAAACACAACACAGTACAACACTACAGAGCACAATGCAACACAAAACAACACGACACAAAACAGCACAACAAAATACAAAGAAATCACACAATTTCTGTAAAAATATAAAAAATGTGTGATTTGGAAAAAAGATCATAATAAAAAATGCTGTAATATAAATTATTACATTTATATTAAAATATTGATTATTAATAATAACTTGAACAAATATAATTTAAAAGTACAATTTATAGTATAAAATACAAATTAGCTTAATACTCTTCTTTATTATCATTATTAATAATATTATGGCTCCGTCCTGCAGTGCCGGTGTCAGCCTCCGGGCGGCGCTCTTTACCTACTTTACCCTGAAGGCTCCTCAGTCTGTTTCTGATTTCAGTCCAAAAAAGAGAAAAAAACGTTTTTGTTGCTTTAAAGTTTTATTTTACGGAAGAACCTGATCACAAACAGGCTCCTGAACACATCGTGAACATAGTGATGCGTTCACTGACACCTGTGATTGTCACACAAACACCATTTTCACCTCCTCTCTGATCAATAATCAATCATGAAACTGAAGCTCAGTCGGTGTCCACGCCCTCTGTCCGCCAGGAGTGATGTCATCAGGGTGTGGACGTCTCATTGGTTGACATCACTGCCTCTAGGGACAGACACACACACGTCTGACAAGTGCAAAGCAGTGATATAACTCTTGGTGTTTGTTTTCTACTCTTTGCGGCACCAGGCGGGTGGAGTTAACTGATCCAGATCTGCTTTAATGAGCTGCCAATCACAGAAAACTGGAATAAATAAACATTAAATCATGTGTAAACAGTTTTCACACACACAACCCACTTCTCCACAAGCATTTACTGATATATATGATACAACTGACTGATTATTGATTGATTTATGTGCATGATATGTGTGTTTAACCGTGCATTTTCAAATCCACCAGACTCCATTCACAAAAACAGCAAATTAAGCTGACGGGACAGACATGGAGGTGTGGGTTTGTTTGTGTTTTTGTGCGACTCCTGTGTTTTAAAGGGTTAGTTCAGATTCACAGAAGTCGCACAATAATGTAAACAAACCAACGGACCGAAGCAGCTGGAGACCAGCAGTGCCTGTGCTCTGTGAGCTAAAATGGCTGTTTTTGTGAATGGAGTCTGGTTGTGCGTTGTTGCTCATAGAACCACTTTTTAACATAAAACCCAAACTGTCCCTTTAAGAGTCGAGTTGGCGGCATGGCGAGGGTCGTACCGTGTATCAGGAGATCGAACCCGTGTTTGAACTTTGAATTTGATTTGGGTCGAGGCTGCAGTTCGATACAACAGCAGCTGGAAACAAAACCAGTTTTTGTGTTATTGTTTGATTAAATGGCCAATTAATCATCTTTAACCTCGACACACACCCTGCTTTCACTGAAGAGATTAAACACACACACACGCGCACACACACACACACACACACACACACACACACGCTGTAGTATTTCCGTCCATTCTGTCGAGGATCTTTTCCGTGTTCACTCGTTCACCCCCACGTCCTTCCTGGCCACTCCACTTTCACCACGACCTCACTTCCTGTTGGGCCTGGGAGACAGGAAGCAGCTGTTCCTCTGGGTGGAGAAGGATTGGAGAAGGGAGGCGAGGAAATAATGGATAGAGGATAGAGGATATAGGAGAGGAGGGAAGGAAGGAAGGAGGGAGGGAGGGAGATGGGAGGAGATAAGGAGAGAGGAGAGTGAGGGAAGTGAGAAACTGGTGGTGGGAGGTGGACGAGTGGGTGGTTTCCTCTTTTTTCACTCAGAGAAACCAATTCCCAGAGAGCCGAGCGGCTGACAAATAATAAAAAGACTACGTAGGATGAAAAAAAGGCCCGAGGCCGAGAGACGCTGGTGTGAAACAACAGAGAGGAGGCGAATTTAGAGACAAACGGGGAAAAACAGATGTAACAGGTGTCTGACGGTCACATGAGCGGGATTAGATTAATCCTGGAACATGTGTGTGTGTGTGCGTGTGTGTTTGTGCGTGTGTGGGTGCGTGCGTGTGTGTGTGTGTGTGTGTGTGTGTGTGTGTCAACTCCCAAAGCAGAAACAGCTGCATTTGTCTGAGGATTAAATATGTTTCTGCAGACACAAAGTGAAGCGCAGAGCTTAATAATTCATTAAGGCTCAGATTAAAGCTTACAGCTATTTATTGGACAGAGACACTAATGACATCACAGTATAGCACAAACTCTGACTGATGCATCACGTCTGTCAATAAACAAATCAATAATTATATTTTCACTGTTTGTTTTAGGATAATATGTTAAAGGATTCAGAGGTTTTCTTCTATAATGTGACTTAACAGGCTGCATTACTGGAGTTATAATGTCATTATATGATAATTATGCACAGCATAGACCCAGGATCACACTACACACACACACAATAATAATAATAATAACACTGAGGCTGATTTACGCTCATATGTCTGAATTTATCGCGGTATCAGAATCAGATGAGGATGAATAGGTCCGGCTGCGGTGCATCTATGACCAACAGCAGCCTGAAATTAATAAAATGAACTAACTCTGCATGAAAATACAAGACAAATATCTGTATCAGTGCATTTCAGGAACATTTACACTGACACTGATGCATCTTCAACATCTATCGAACAACATCTACCTTCTGAGTCTGCAAACATTGTCCGGACATGAGGACGACAGTCATGCACAGCATCACGCTGCAAAGCTGAACTGATGCTTCCAACTCAGTTACAGTGAAGTAGCAGAGGCCACACCCACTCTGACCAGTGCAACGGTGCTAATTTAACCATCAGTCAGCCTGGAAACTGCATGTTCACTGGAATATATAGAATACGCTAACTGTATAATATTATGGTTAAACCCATGAGGATTAAGCAAAGCAGCGTGTTCAGGCTTACTGCATTATTTAATAGACACACTTTTAACACAGGTCTCAATCAAGATGTTATCTAAAAACCAATAATTGATATCATCAGTGCAACTCATATTGTCCAGTAAAACATTAAAAAATCATGCTTTTAGCTTTAGGATGAAAAGGTTATTTTATATAATCATTATGATATTTTCAATGGTTTTGTCCGTAAACGTGAGGAGGCTATTTCCTCTGATAGATGTGATGTGACGGACACATTAGTGAGGGTCTCACACGCATACAACAGAGTGTGTGTGAGGATCAGGAGTGTGTGGCAGACACAGCAACAAACATCCAGCTGCTGCCGGAGACTTAACACTGTTGTGTGTGTGTGTGTGTGTGTGTACAGTAGGTCAGATCAGGTCATTGCACACACTTTATTTATTTATTTATTTATTTATTTGGCCGTACCCAAAGTAGGATCTATTCTCGCCTCTCTTTCACAACTCCTCTCTTCTCATCCACTGTTTCTCTTGCTCGCCACTCCATTCTGGCTGAGCTTCAGCCGTGCAGCTACACATTGACGTGACCCCTGATCCCCTGAAATCTCCCCACCCACACACACACACAACACACACACACACACACACACACACACAATCAGTGAATCATCATGCAGCCACAATAACCAGTGTGAGAGTCTGTGCTGCGGACACACTCAGGGTTTCTCAGGCTAAAATATAGCTGCAGGAATGTTTGTGTTTTCCCATCATGCCCCTGGTCTCTCCAGAGATGTCGGCTACCCCAGGCTGGTCGGTGTTTTGGGTTTTTGGTTTTTTTTGTCTGCATTTTTGTCCCACGAGCAGCGAGACACAGAGGCTGGTTTCACAAACCAGAAGAAGCTGTTTAGTTTGTAGTTTGTAATCAGATTACTCTGTACGGCTGCCCCAAACGTTCATACGTCTGGACACACGCATGCAAGAAGACAAAAACTAAATTGTTAAACAGAGAATAGTTGCACACAAACTCTTGGAAAACTAACGCAAAAACCAACACAAAGGAAGTCCTCCTGCCTGTGGGGGGCGCTCTGGGTCCAGAACAGCTTGAGGTTTAGACCGAGAGAGACCAGACGACAGAGAGAAAGTGTTTGTTAAAATCTTTGAAGACAACATGTTCATCTGGAACATTTATGTGGCCTGCGTTTAGCTTCCACTTAGCGCTCCCCCTGGAGGCCTGGAGAAAGCAATATATGTTTCTCTAGAAAAAGCAGCCCAATGATCTCAATAAACCCCGTTTACTTCAGGAACCCTGACGACTGTCGTAACTTTCACTTCTGCCCCGCAAAGTGCGTTAATTCCGCTTCATCTGTACCGTTGCTCTTTACTGCTTTTTTGCACATTCAATGAAATGTCAACAGGCAGCATTTCTTCCATCAGAGACATCTTTTCTTATCTCACCTTGCTCTCTGCTGATCATCTCCTGTGTTAGCGTTGCAGCAAACTTTGTAAAAATAGCAACTTTAGGTTCCTCTGCAGAGCAAACCAAACTCATCATCATTCTTTAAGTTCAGCATCTGTTTTGCTCCTTGTTTGTGACCATGTTTCAGTATTTTATTGAGAAAAACCAACGGTTACAACATTGTTTGGCTCTGCAAGATTAGATTAGTAACACCGGCTGCTAGGCAACAGACTTTAAAATCGATAACCAATGTTGGATTGAGCACTTTAAAAACAGAGCATAGACGTGTTTTAATGTTGGACCTGCTGAGTTTCTTCTTCTCCTCCTGTCTGCGTCCTCCACAGGAAGGTGTGGCTGAGCAAAGAAGGAAGTCCAAGCTGTCGGATCACCAGAGCGTCCTTCACCAATCAGAGGACCATCGACAAAATCGAGCTCTCCGGCTTCAAGACTCGCTTCTGATCTACGAATCAAACGAACCCTCGAACAGCGTCTCTTTGTTTCCTCTGTGCAAAAGCACGGCGAGCTGCTTCTCGTGTTCACAATGGCTGCAGTGACGACAGCGTAGCTTCAGTGTGCCTCCTCTGTGAAGCGCAGCTGGAGTTAATGGGTTCGACCGTGCAGACGAACACGGCCGTTCACCTGCTGTTGGTGACCGATGATAAAACTGTTTGTGTGTGAGACTTTTACAGCTGTTAGCCACAGAGCGACAGAGCAGAAGCAGAAATTAAAGATGATTTTAGGATTTTTGCACTATCTTGATTGTATTTTGTAGCATTTACATCACATTAAATGATGATATGATGTGAAACGCAGCAGTTAAAGGACCAGCGTGTGCGGTTCCAAACACACACACACACACACACAAAAAACAATTCAAAGGAAAAACTATATTAATTTCAAAATACGTGTCATTTTGAAGTGAATTAAAAAGTGAAAAATGCTTGAAAATATGTGTGAAAGCAAGTAAAAATATATATAAATGAATAAATATTTAAAATAATCTTATTTTCAGGTGATTTAACACAACTGAAAACATGATTATTAAAACCTACAGACTGACCCTTTAAGTGACGTTAAACTGAAATCTTTAAATCCTTCGTGTTGTTGTGCATCTCTGAGCAATGTAAACAAACGCACCCCGGCGACACCGTCATTACATAACAACAAGTCACATGATCCGCTCACCTGCCGTCTGATCCAATTAAATCACAGAGAGAGAGAATCCCTGATCAGCTGCCGCGGCAACGGTGACAGAAACCCTGACACAGCAGGAACAGAGCTCCTGTTCACCGCAGCTTCTGTGTGTGTGCGTGTGTGTGTGTGTGTGTGTGTGCGCGCGTGTGTGTGTGTGTGTGTGTGTGTGTGTGTGTGTGTGTGTAAATGAAACTATTTTAAATCCAATTCTCCAAGAAAAAGTGTAGTAAATTAGATTAAATATGCATAAAAACAGCAGAATGCTCCTTTAAAAGCTGCTAAATGAAGAAACATGCAGAATATCAACTCCACTGTGTGTGTGTGTGTGTGTGTGTGTGTGTGTGTGTGTGTGTGTGTGTGTGTGCTTAGCGACCAGCTCTCCCTGGATACACCGTTAGAAGTAGACGCTTTGTCGTCATGCCAACCCACCCGAGACATTACTTCACACACACACATGCACACACACAATCAGGACTAGAGAGGAGGAGGCGTTGGTTGTTCGGGTGTGTTTGAAGAGTTATAATGACATAACACTAACACACACACACACACACACACACACTGCTAGAGAACAAAGTGGACAGACTGTTGACCCTTAATCTACTGCCATGAAAACACAATGACAGAGCTGTGCAAGTGTGTGTGTGTGTGTGTGTGTGTAGGCTAGGCTGTAATGGAAGAATAGCTGCAGTCAGTGTTTCCACAGAAAACACCAATAATGAGCGTCTCTTTCTGCTTAAAAGCCAAAGTGTGTGCGTGTGTGATTGTACAGAAACACCTCCCTGCATGATGCAACACAGCTCAACTGCAGCACAAACCACATGATGTTCACGCAGTTGAGTCGACACCTAGAATCAAAGCGTTAGCGTGCTGCGCCTGCGTCAGTGCACCTGCAGCAGGTGTGAGCATTAACCTTCGTGAGCTAGTGCTCCTCGTTAGGTCACATGATCACCATCAGGACCAGTGTTACACACTCTCGAAGTTGCACGTTTGCACCTCGTCATCTTCAGCTTCAAAGTCTGTGAGAGTCTCCGTAGCTGCTAGCAGTTAGCAGCTGTGCTAAACCACATAGTTGCTAACAGCTAGCAGCTATGCAGAACAACATAGCTGCAAGCAGTTAGCTGCTATGCTAAACCTCATAGTTGCTAACAGCTATGCTAAACCACTTAGTGCTAGCAGTTAGCAGCTGTGCTAAATAACATAGGTGCAAGCAGTTAGCAGCTTTGCTAAACTACATAGCTGGTTCCTTAAATGATGCTGATTGGTCCAAGAAACTTCATGGTCTCATGAATCCAGCTGCTTCTCAAGCTAATGACTCAATCTGAGTAATTACAGAAAAAACAAACAACAAACAAAGTCCAGTCTCTTCAATCCGCCCCGCAGCAGCTGTAAACTCTTCATGGGAACTAGTTTGTTTCAAACGTCTCGTGTTTCCTCGCCGTCTGTTGCTACGATGCAAATTGTTTTTCTCAGCCAGCATCAGATTGTTTCGCTTCTGCCGCCGCCTGACAGCTTTTGCATGTGTGCATGAATGTGGGACACTTAGACGTTAATGTTAATTACAGACACCTGATCTTCTCCTGAATGAGCGAAACAACAATGTTCGGCCATGAAAAGGTCGATAAGCAACATAAAGAACTTTCCTCTGAAGCTTCGAACCAAACTTGTTTTTCAGCTGCAGGTCGACATCTTTTATTTGTTTGGATCTAGCATTAAAGTTTTCACTGCTGCAAATCTGGACGTATGTAAACACACCCGGTGCAAGAGGCGTTCACTTACACCTGAAATGTTTTGTTTCAAACATACATACATGTTGTTCATTTGAGCTGCACTTTAACAATTTAACTTGAAAAAACCTTTTATTCAAGGTGTTCTGGTGTCTTTTCTCTTCCAAAGCCAAAACCACGTTTCTGTGTTAGAGATCGTCTCAGGCGCCTGAAACTGTCTTTTCCCAGCCTGCTTTTTATCCATAAACGCACCCAAGTACAAATCCTCCACCTCCAGCAGCACTTGTCACACTTTCTCCTCTGTTCACTGCAGAATCTGTTGCAAACATTACAGCAAATAATAATACAGCCACCCCCACACTTACTCTGGTGCCATGAGAGAGGGAGAGAGGAGGGGGGAGAGGGAGAGAGGGAGAGAGGAGGGGGGAGAGGGAGAGAGAGAGAGGAGGGGGGAGAGGGAGAGAGGGAGAGAGAGAGAGAGCCCACCCACACACTTCAGTCACTGTGGAAAAGCTGGAAAACATCCACCGGCCTCGACCTCTTCTTCCTCCTCCTCCTCTTCCTCCTCCCTCTCTTCCTCTCCCGGCAACCGGCTTGGTTGGCATCCCATAGTGGTCACCATGGAAACGCCACTCTGTCTGGAAGTGTCTATGTGAGAGAGATGCAGCAGAAAAGGACAAGAAAAGTTGATGCCTCCTCTTCCTCCGTCTCTCTCCTCTGTCTATTTTCTCTCTGAGTATCTGCCCCGGCTCTTCAGCTGCCCACACACTCCTATTCATCAGCTTACACACACACGCACACACACACCTGAGTGGGAGCTGACAGCCAGCTGTTACCAGGCAACATGTTGAGTCCGGCTCTGCTGTGACATTTAACACACTCGGGATCTTTTTTTGCTCCGACCTGTTTCATTTTATTCAGAGCTGGTGGATTTTAAACGTCTCACAGGTGAAAAGAGGCAGAAAATGTTGGAGAACACGTAAAAAGAGAGAGCACCCGCCTGTTAATCAGAGCTGAAATGAAACTCAGTGACGTTTCACAGATCAGGAGAGACCACGAAGATAAGACTCATATCAGTGTTTGTTAAAGTGCAAAAACAGGCAGAACGACGGGTCAGAAAAGGTTCAGTCAAAGCTAAAATCATCTTATTTTGACAAAAAAACATAGCTGACAGTCTTACTCACTGACAGGCCGTTTGATGTGAAACTGTACGCAAGTTAAAATGAGTCAAAGTTGACTTTAAGTTCACTCCAGACTCGATAAACAGTCTCTTTGACACCAACATTAGTGCATATATGCAATTTTTAAAGTGTAGTCACACTAAAATGTGATTGATTTGATATTAATTCTTAATTAAAACACCTCAGCCTTGAACGCCTCACATGCATGTTATTAATAGATGCTGCAGTTCACAGATGTTCCATGAACGCCTCACCTGCAGGCCGCAGCCGCTGTCAGCTCAGTTAACTTTGACATAATCTTAATTACAGCCACTAATTACAGCCTGAACATTTAAAAGCTTAGCACTAGCTTAGCGGTTAGCACTAGCTTAGCAGTTAGCAATATCTTGGAAATGATGTTTAGTTCCTGCCTTGGGGTTGTTGACATGATTAGGATTCATCCTCTGGCTGCTGTGAATGATCATGTGACCAGTGTTTGTTGTGATTTTGAGGTCGCGCCACAAACAAAACAACAAAACCAAACAAATGTAAAACAATAGATTTAATGATCAATACGAGGTTTTTCAGGCCTCTTTGTGCAGCGCTGAGAGAACGGAAATAAAGTGCGGCAGGAAGGAAACAGCGAGGAGTGACTTCACTGACGCTGACGACTCGCGGGCAGCTGCTGCATGATGGGAATTACCTCCATGATCTCTGATCTTCTCCTCGCCCTCCTCTGCTTCAACACAAACACGGCCGCGGTCTGCTGGACATTTCTACACGGTGTCTGGTATCTGAGTGATAATCCTCCACACACACACACACACACACACACACACACACTGCTGCACTGTTGGATGTCCTTCAGACCTTGAATGCATCGTTCTCATGACAGGACAACATGTCCAACTGTCCGGCCTCTCAGGTTAAAATCAGGCTAAATTTGGCTCCAACGTCTATTTTTTGACTTTTCTGTGTTCGTTGTTTCAGCAGAGCTGCAGTTTCAGTCATATTTCAAACCAAATGAAGCTTTAATTCTATTTAAACCCACAGGAAGTGATTTATTTGTTAAATCTGCTCTTTTTACAGTTTTTTCTCTGAAAGCGACAGAGGAGGACAGGACTGAATGTGGACAGTAACACTGCTGCAGATTCGTCACTGATGACTTCAACACACAGTAAACAGTATTATATTCTGCAATGTAACATGAAAAACAGTTAACTGACGTTAATCAGCTGAGGTGGGGCCGCTCCCTGTCCTTAAAGTGACCGCACCTTTAATTAAGCATCATTTCAATTGACCTGAATCAGTCACACCTGCAGCAAACGCCAACCAGCCTCTGAACACTTTGACTCACAGCTGGCTGCTTCTGTCAGGTGGGACACTGAAGATGCCTCTGATTGGTCAAAGTCCAACATGGCGTCCATGTTTTGGGCTGAGTCATGAATGAATTATCAGCGACTCTGAGCCGGTACACCATCTCCAGTTACAGTACAACCAGGTTTAGCCCGGTTTGAGCCCACATGTGGACCCGTCGACGTCTGCAAACACGGATCTGCAGAAAAGAGCAGAGTCAGTGTTGAATTCCCCCTCACACGCACGGCCTGATGGGAAACGTGTCTGGAAACTTGAACATTTCAACTCCACAGTTGAGAGAAGGGAGCAGAGGAGTGTTTCTGGTCAGCGCGTCACTGATTAATGAACATAAATATTAATTATTTTATATTATATAATTAACTCTTTTTTCTTTTGCAGTTTTTCTTTTTATTCGGACTCGTCCTCAACTTCTCAGATCAGAGCTGTTTGGCATCATTAAGTCTCTGCAGACTCTCGGCACCACCCTCCTCCTCCTCCCCGCTGCCCGAATCTCCGCCTCTCGCACAGATTTAAGGAGCGGGGGGCGCTTCATATTGAGCCCGGCGCAGCGCGGGAGGGCGGAGACAGTCCGGTGACACAGACGAAACCTAAAACTGCATCGTCACTTTGACTTTTATGCGCTCAGAGTCACAGCTGGCGGAAATTAAACAGTCAGGGTTAATATTTCAGTGGTGATGCAGGATTTGTGACCCTTACAGGCTCCTGTAGCCATCTCTAAGCTCACAAATTACACTTTTAATGTAGTTTTTATTATTTTAAAAGATGTAAAATTGCAGGAGGTTTATTCTTCCTGTTACACAATTCACAGTTAATTAATTATTAAACATGTTTCATATAAATTAACCTCAAACCTGATTAAACCCTCATATAATATATAAATAATATAAATTTATAACATATAAAATTCAACATTAACATTAAATATTTATCTCTAAGTAGGAAACAGTACAGTCTGTTCATTTGAGAGAAACAAATTCACAAATTTAGACTTTAAAACCTGAATTTATTCACATTAATCTGATTCTCTTTTCAATAAATAAATTAATTAATTACATATTGTGCTGATTATGCATATGTTTATATGATGCAGGTAACATTTGGAGTAACAGCAGCTACAGGTGATTTTGTCTCATGGTGAAATTAATTTTTAATTGTTTGTCATTTTTGTTGATCAACAAACTGAGTATTTAAGTCATTTCTCTAATAAAAACATCTGGTTTCATCTTTTTAAATCTGATTTTGTGTTGTTTGTTTTTTGCTGTAACTTTGGATAAACGCTGCAGTTTGGTGGTATCTTTTATTCTGATTAATCAGAAATGAGTGTTTTCTACATAAGATAGACAGACAGGCTTTTGTTGTCATTCTGAATATACAGCAAGTTTACACAGAACGAAATTTCGTTGCATTTGCTCAGCGCGGTGTGAAAGCGACAGACTTAACAGCTAGAAACAAACAAAAAGCAGCGCAATGAGATGTGGTCAGGTTTGACTAAAACCAGTTAATCACGGTTTTGACTTTGTGTTTTTCTCAGTGATCAAAGCTCGAGGCCCTAAAGGCGCAGACGGTGTCATAAAAACTAAAGTTTCAGTGGACGAAGCCGGTAACTCATCACAAACTGAGGAAACACCTGAGATCATGGAGGAACACAGATCTGCAACACGTAGAACAACAACGTGTAGAACAGCTCCACACGGGTTTGGTTGTTTTACGCATTTTGATGCAGAACTGATTTACGTTGGAAGTTAAAGTGATGATGTTCACAGTGAGACTCCGCCCGCCGGTGTGGGCAGCGTGTATGAATCGAGCGCACCGGGCGCTGCGGGTCCGGGCCGTGCTGAGGCAGAGCGGAGCGGGGGCGGGGGAAAGGAGGAGGAGGAGGAGGATTGGTGATTAGACTCACCGTTCTGCGTGTTGTTTTTGCTCCGAGCTCGCAGCAGTCCATCCGTCCGTCCTTCACTCCGAGCGGGACTCCACTGCGCTTCTGTCGGCCCTCAGGTGAGTGCAGACCCGGGCTGAGCCGAGCCGGAGCCCGGCCTTGCAAGCCTAGTTTCCCCTGCTGCTGCTTTTGATTTGTTTCATTGTGTGGCTTTTGGCTGGAGAAGCATCCACATCCACGACGGCTGTGGCTCTCCGCTGTCCCGGGCTGTCCTGGGGTTAAACGATCAAATCCCTTGTTGCTGGAAAACATGTTTTTTAGCAGTGGTGGCTCGGTGGCGCACAGAGAGAAGCTGAGCAGCGCGCCCTCTCTCCTGGCTGTGCCTCAGTGCTTTTCCCTGGCTTTCTCCATCGTGCTGTTGAACTTGTGTGTGTGTGTGTGTGTGTGTGTGTGTGTGTGTGTGTGTGTGTGTGTGTGTCGCCTTCTAGTGCGCTAGAACTGTTGCTTGTTGTTGTTTTGAACTCTGCAGCGTTGAGCCTCATCTCAGAGGTCTGAGGTGATGGAGGGGCTTTGGAGCTGGTGGAGGTGCTGGAAAGAGTGGTGTAGTTGCAGGCGTGGTCGCCTCTGTTGACCCTCAGCCCCACAGCAGAAAAACACTGACTGAATATTCCCATAATGCTCCTGTGGTGTCACCTTCTGCGTGCCTGCGTGTAGTTTAACATCCTGAGATCTGCCACCTCAAACTGCGTCTCTGGGTGCTGTTAAACCTGTTTTATTTCCGCTTTCCTGTCGTTTGTTCTCACCCTTTTCTCTGACCCTGAATGCATCCTGAGTGTTTGTGGGGCTCCTCCTCTGCTCCTCTGCTTGTGAATGAGGGTATTTTGTGATCTTGTGGCACTTTTGTGGCACTTCTTCTCTGCAGCGCGCTCCGGCTGTGATGATCCTGCAGAGGTCTGGAGTGTGTTTTAAGGTCACTGGAGTTGACGCTGCTGCTTTCAGGGCGTTTTCTCTGCGCAGACCCTGTTTGTGATCCTCTAGAGCACTATGTAATCAGATACAGGCTGGACTGCTACCCCTCCTCCTCTCCTCCTCCTCCTCCTCCTCCCTTCTCCTTTCTCCCCCTCTCCTCTTTCCCTCCTAATCTTCCTCCTTTCTCTCTCGTCTGTCGTCTCCGGTTTCTCCCTTTCCTCACCCTCAGTCACTTCTCCCTCTCTGTCTTCATCCTCACCTCCACCCTCCTCCCCTCTTTTGCTTCTTTGATGCAGCAACTGGGGAAGCATTTGGCAACTTGTTGTCACCCCTGACCCTCTGAGAAGTCAAGCAGTGAGGTGTCGAGTCGTTATCAGCTCCTTGCTGCTTTTAACCACATGATATGCGGTGAAGTTTTAACACTTAACCTGCTTTTAGAGAGATAAGTTTTTAAAAGTTGCATTCAGGTTTCAGTGAAATTGTTGGATTTAGAATTTTTGAAGAAGCAAACTCAGATTTTAAAGTAAAGCTGCACAGTTAATCAGCATAAATGGGGAATCTGAGTCGTGTGGAGGGAAGATCAGACGAACAAAATCAAACCACATTTTTATGGTATTTTATTTCCTAGAAAGGGTGCTGCCCAGGATGCAGCATCTTACTCAACATCGTCAGACCCTTGATGGACAGTTTGAAGAATCAGGATTTGATGCAGCCGATGTGGGAAATTCAGCTTTTTCATTCACTCATACCTTCTTTTTTTTCAAATCCTTGCATAAGTTTTACCCACAATGCAGCTGGGATGTTAACAGTTTAGCCGCTATTTTGTTTGGTAAAAGCATAAACAGCAGTTGTAGTGTTTATTCTGATGAATGGCTACCAGGGGCTTACTCCCAGCTGATTTCAGACCCCGTGAACGCTTCCGGATAAGCTTTCGGTTCGTCAACAAAATGCGGACGTTGATGGACGAGCAAAGCATATGCGGTTTTTAGGGCGGGTTATCTGACAAGTTGTTACCATGGCAACCATCAGCCAGTCTTTAGCAATGCCACCTCCACCTCTCGGCCCAAATGTGCACGCTTTTTGCTCCTGAAACTAAGATGGCGACGCCAGAAAGCTTTCCAAAACAGATGTTATGTTAGGCAACTAGCTAGCTAGCTAACGCAGCCACTTCAACCTGCAGCTTCACTTCAGAGGTGAAGAACTCCACAAACACATGCAAACAAGCTGTTTTTCTGCAAAACACTGATTAATTTTAGAAAAGGATTAAAATAAAAAACACTTTTTATTTTGGAAAAGCTGCTGAGGTTCGATCCAGAGCCTTTACACGTCACAGCAGAGCAGATTAAACCAGTTCCCACATGCTAATGTGGAAAACAAACAATTGTTCCCTCATTATGGCCTGAAACAGGAGCCGCCTTTTAACTTCTTTCCATGTGGCGTCCACTGACACAATCTGCTGTTTTGTTGTTTTGTTGTTTATAAGCTCTAAATGAAATGAAGCGGGTTGCAATGGACGCAAAGAGACCAGGATGCAGCGGGTTTAGGAAATGTGGTTTTAATTTGGAGAGCACAAAACGCTGCAGGCAGCAGCTGGAACACCGCCCAGGCTGTGTTTTTCCTCTGATTCTGTTCTTGTTTACAAAAGCTTTTGCCGTTTGAGCCGCAGCTTCTGCATCCATTCATGTGTAGTCAGTCAGTTTGGGTGTTGTTATAGGTTTGGATGTTTTGCCTTAGTAAATGATCTGATGTTTCAGTGAACAGAAGCTGCTGCAGGAGTGTTTCTGGCTCCAAGTCGAGACTTTTTTTTTCTGTGCTTTCACTGAAACCTCAGCGGCGAGATGGCGGCGACGAGGATGATGATTCAGGTTTGCCTGCCCAGCTGGAAGCGCTGATGCAGAGTGGGGAGATTTGATTTAAAATCATCGCCCTACAGAATCATTTTAATACCAGGCTAATATTGATATTAAAAACCGAGGCCGCCTTTCTGTGTGGAGGAAACAGCTCAGATTCCTGTAGATTACATAACAACGCCACAGAAACACAGCAAAATGCAGAAAAACCTGAAGACCTGCATGTTTTTTATCTTACTGATATGAGTTGTTTGAAGGTAAAGTTGTGAAATGTGATTTAAACATGAAGTAAGTTCACAAATAGCTGTGAGTTGTTCTACATGTTGTAGATCTGTGTTCTCCATGATCTCAGGTGTTTCATCAGGTTCAGACTCAGAGACTCTGTGAATCCAGATCAGATTCTGTGATCGGCTTCACTTCCTGTCTGTGGTGTCACCGCCTCCTCTCTGTGCATGTGTCAGTGTTGTGTTTGTGTGTCAGCAGCTGATAAACTGACTCTGGATCAGCTGTAAGACACATTTCTGTGCATCAGCAGCTTGATAAACTGACTCTGGATCAGCTGTAAGACACATTTCTGTGCGTCAGCAGCTTGATAAACTGACTCTGGATCAGCTGTAAGACACATTTAAAAGGCCAGCAGCTTGATAACTGACTTGGATCAGCTGTAAGACACATTTCTGTGTGTCAGCAGCTTGATAAATCGACTCTGGATCAGCTGTAAGACATTTCTGTGCGGCCAGCAGCTTGATAAACTGGACTCTGGATCAGCTGGAAGACACATTTCTTTTGTCAGCAGCTTCGATAAACTGATTTCGATCAGCTGTAAGACACATTTCTGTGTGTCAGCAGCAGCTTGATAAACTGACTCTGGATCAGCCAAGACATTTCCAGTTCTTTCAGCCGCCATTGCTTTTTAACTCTGTATCTGAAGCAGATGAAGGATTTCAGTCGTCGGACGTTCACCCTGAAGTTATCAGAAACAAGCTGAGCAAAACGTTACAGTGCAGCTCGGCTTGCCGCCCCTCCAGGACGTCCCGCTGCGCCAACAGCGTGGGGAGAAACAGTGGTTTTGTTGTGGAACTGCTTTATCTTAGTGTTTCTCTGGGTTTGTTTGTTTTGCAACATCATCACATGACTGCAGACAGGAGTGGCAGCAAGATTGTTTAGTTGGTTGGTTTATATCAATGTCAGCCGGCTCGCTGTTGTTGTTGTTGTGTTTCTATGACAAACGCTGCTTCTCTTTTCTTTTTCTGCCTCTTCTTTTGTTTCCTCCTCATTCTCCACCTCTCCCCGTAAACACACCCAGATTGTGTCACAGATATTTAGTGCGTACATGCTGCTGACAGAGCGTGTGCAGCTCAGAACGGCAAGCAGTTTAACAGTGGGGACGGGCGGCGGGCGGCGCTGTGGTCATGTGATCAGAAACACCATAAAGAAACAAAACAAAGCTTTTAAAAACGCTTCTTTTGATCGTCTGGAGTCAGACTCTGTGTTTGTTTCGAGGCTGGAGCAGGTTTGGCGTGGTCGCGTTGTCATGACGACATCAAACGCTGTTTTTATGTCTTGACTCGCACAGGAAGTGAGGTAAAGCGGACGATTAATATCCCAAAAGACACAAAATGAATTTGATGTTCTTGGACGCCTTTGTTTTGTCCAAAACCTCTAATTTACTTATTTATTGTCAAACCTTATAGAAAAAGCAGCAAATAGTCACATTGAAGAGAAGCTTAAAAGGATCAGAAATCACTGACGGTTGTGATTTATGTAGCCAACAGGTCTGTTTTCTGCTAAGATTTGTCTCTTAAAAGTCAAAAATAAAGTGAAATTCATCAGATTTTGAGTTTAATAACTTTCTGAATGAGTCTAGCTGTGAAAATTAAATACATCAATCGCACACAGTTCTGGTATGAAGAGTGGCCTCAACATCTGTAATAATTCTATTCAGGGTTTTATTGTGAAATTGAGACTTTTATTTTGAAATCATTGTTGTCCAGTGATGTTTATCCTTTAATCATTCTTTAAGGTCCCTAAACAGTGTGTGGATGATAAAACTTGTTACTGTTAGTCAGATGTTAAACACAGCAGGTTACAGCCCCGCCCCACACCGCTGATTGACAGGTGATGTGTGACGATGTATGAATGTCCCTTAAAGAGCTGGGCGCGGTTGTATTTTCAGAAACGAGGCCACTTCTTCCTTGTGTTTCTGTCCTTTCTCGTCCTTCTCCAAACTGCAGACCCCTCCTCACTTTCTTCCTTTTCTGTCTTTTCCTTTCCTTCCTTCCTTCCTTAGCCACTCTCCTCACTTCATTTTATTTCCTTTCCTCGTCCCTAAACTCTAAACCATCTTTTCTCCACTTGTCTTCTTCCTCACCTCCTCCTCAGTGTCCTTCCATCCTTCCATCCTTCCACATGCCCTTGTTCTCCTTAAATTTCCCAAACTGACGTCATGAACGTCCCGACTGAAAACTGACCAAAACCCATTTCAAATTAAAATAAATAGATAACGTTGCTGAAGATGTGCAGTTTGGTGTAGACTCTTCGCCCATCCTCTGCTACAGCTTTTTAGGCTTAAACTCTCAAGCTCGGGGGGAGTCTGGCGGAGGAGGAGGAGGAGGAGGAGGAGACAGCTTCATTATGAGACCCTAGTATGAGGAGGGAGGCGAGGGAGAGGGTGATGGATGGAGGGAGGAGATCCTGGGAAACGCAGATGATGGGAGGTTTGTTTGAGAGGAGGTGGCACTGACAGAGGGATGAGGAACAGAGAGGAGAGTGGGTAGAGGAGGTCCAGATGGAAAAGATAACGGAGAGAGCAGTGGGAGAAAGGAGGACGGAGTCGAAACAGGAAAACGGTCTCTGGACCGACGGAGGAGGAGGAATGTTCTGGAAAGTGTCCAGCAGACAGGAAGTGGAGCAGTGCGACAGAGCAGGAAGGAGCGAGGGGGGAGGAGGAGGAGTGTAACGCGGTTCCCAGCGGCAAAGCTTCAGCTAAATTTAGTCTGAGTCGACGACCGGCTTCAGACCAATGCACTGACTCCTTCTGCAGCTTTGGTTCGTTCCTGCAGAATTATTATTATTATTTTTATTATTAAGTTTTATTAAACCTTTAATTTCTGACCTGAAAAATCAGACTACAAACCCACATGAACTCGGGCCAGTTAGAGGTGGAATATCTCGCCAGCTAACACTCTGTTACTCATGCTCAGTATATGTTAGCTCGACAAGCAACACATAATGGGAATCACCATTAGCGGAAGTTAGCATCATGATGATATGATCCATTTACTCACATGCTCAACATAAACCAACATAGTTCCTCTGTATCTCCACGTGGCAACAAACCTGTAGCAGCTGATTTCACGTTTCGACGGCAGCCTCAGAGGGTCAGTTTGTCCAAAGCACCCAGGAGGAGATGCAGCTTACATGTTCATATTTAAATGATCTCAGACGTGTGATGTGCATGTTTTTGCTGATATGACTCGTGATCTGAGCTCCGGACCGGTGCAAATGTTTTCACATGTTCTGCTGTTGAATAATTACTCATTTTAAATATTAAACGAGTGTTGAATGTAAAGAAAGCTGCAGAGTTTCTGCATTTCAACGCATTGATAATTTCTTAAGTGCAGACAGTCATTCGCGGATGAACCCCGTCACTTCCTGTCACTCTTCGTCACTTCCTGTCAGGGCTTTATTGCAATTAAAGATGCACTGTAAAATGACGCTCTGATGTTTCAGCAGACTCCATCTCTCAACAAATACGCAGTTTATTTTTGGTTTTCGTGTCATCATTGAAAGGTCTGGACCTGAAGTCTGTAGGATTAAACAAACACACACACACACACACACACACACACACCCCAGACATCAGTGAAGCCTAGCTAGATTCTGCTTCTTGGTTTGTCTGTGTGTGTTTTCTGTGTGTCTGTGTGTGTGTGTTTACATAGCTAAGTTACAAGCCGGGTGAACAGGTTTGACTCTCAGTAGGGTCAGACACACACGGACACACACACACACGACACTACCAGACGGACACACACAATAATAATTGATCCTGACAGCGCCCAGCTCACACACGTTCTTGTTAATTTCCATGAAGGGAAACAGGTGCCTTCTGCAGCAACACACCCGCAGACCTCATGAATAAAATATGTGAACAGAGTGTTTATGACGACTCGGCGTTAATTTGCAGCAGGAAGCATTTTCCATGTGCGCGTTTCCCAGAGAGCCGATCTGCTCCGATTTGTCCGTTTGCTCCTTGATAGATGCCGGCGGCGGCGAGGGAACCTCGGAGTGAGGGCGAGAAGGAAAACGTTTGTTTGTTCGACCGCTGCCAATCAGTTTCACCAAAATCAGATGAACTGGCGGGGTTTTTGTGGTGTTTTCAGGCTCCTTAAAGAGACACGCTGACATTTAATATCAGTGTTTTGATGTTTGATCTGAGCAGAATTGAAACTTTTGTTAACGTTGAGGCTTCGCCATCGTCATGGGTCGCCCGTTTTTACGCCACGCTTCATTTATTTTTAAACACAAAATGTTTTGAATGAGTTTAAATGAAAACCCAGCACATTATTCAAGTAAATTACAAAAAATAGAAAGAGTCTCCGCCAAGGCTTAAAACCTCAAAGACGGTTTTCAATTGAAACCTATGACCTGTTCATGTCAGCGCGCCTTTTAGAGGTCGTGGTTTCAGTCTGATTCAGAAAAAGAAATGGAGATTCTTGTCCCTTCAGTCATGATGATGTGTCCTACCCTGATTCGTTAGGCCTTTATCATGACCTTTATGTTTACGCATTTACAGTAATTAATAATTATTATTCAGCATGAAAACATCTGAGATACGAGGGTTTTCATTGGTCAGGATGTGAGGAGGTAAAGATGCATTCAAATATCACCCCAGGGAAAGTATAAACGTGACCGTGTTTAATGTCATGACTATAGCCTGTGTCGACGCCCTGAGGCGCCTGCTGTCCAGCGGGTGGTGGAAGTCGATGACAGAGACGCACAGGAAATGAGAGCGATTGGGCTGAAAGTGGACGCTGCCTCAGAGGTTGCGTCCCGCAGAGCGTCTGGTCTCTGAGTCCAGGCCGCGTCCACACGGGACGGCAACACGTCACCTGACTCTCTTCGTCTGACCGAACGCGTCTGCCTGCAGGTTTTTACCTTTGAGCCTCTGCAGGTCGACAATGAACAGGCTTCTAAGTAAAGCCTCCAATTCACCCTAGTTCACACGGTGACACTGACGCAGTTTCACTGTTATCGCAATAAGACATCAGCTGATTTATCACAAAGATCAAGCACCCAAAGTTGAATTTTCAGGCTGCTTTTGTTCATCTTTTATCGTTTTAACAGAAATTATAACATTTACACATTTTTTATATGAGAAAAATCATAACATTTGGCTTCTTTTAATTTAATAATTTACTAGCTAATCTTACATATTAATGCAGCTCTATATAGAAACAGATCAAAGATTGTCGCGTTTATTGTAACTTTCTATAACTCTGCTTTTGATTCTTATATCTTTGTAACCAATCAGATGGTGTCAGTAAGTGACATAGACAAGACTTCAGGGGAGGAAATTAAATCAATTTATTACTTATTAATTCATTTTAACCCAAAAATCTAAATCCAATCTAAAAAAGGCACAATGCTGAAATCGATGAAAGCTCCTGGATCGCTATAAATGAAACATGATTTCAACATCATGTAGCTTCTGAATGTTGTATTTCTGAAATGAAAGTAAGGACAGACAAACAGCTACAGTGGAGTGATGAGCATGCTGGGTTAGCTGGCTAGCTAGCTACTGAATGTTAGCTGTGTGCTGCTGACAGCTGGAGACTGATTGACGGGTGGATGTCAGGACGTGATTAACAGATTGTTTTTAATACTATATTAATCAGCTGCACCCACTGACCGAGGCTGTGGTTCCGAAAAGCTCTGAAACTTTTTAGGACGACGACCGCTTTTGTGATGTTCTTCTTTGTTGTCGCGGCCCCCTGCCCCCCCTGTTGTTCAGGGGTGTAACTACATCTATCTGGTGTTTTCTGCAGAGCCATAAACAGGAAGTGAGCTGTGTTTTCTGCAGTTTTCCTTCATACTTTCAGTGTTTTCACGCCGTCGCTCCTGCGTCAGTTCCTCCACACTGGGCTGGAAGTGGTACCCCGTCAGCTCCGCGCTCAGTGTTTCTCCTCATAACTCGGCGCTTTGACGCTTATTTTCATTTATTTTCGTCCGTTCGTCACCGAGGAGGATTCCTGGAAATCGACTCCAGCTGCTTTTTTTCTTCTCGGTGTTGCTATGACGATAGAGAGGCTTACATCATTGACCTCCACCCATGGCCGTCTCCAGGGCAGAGGTGTAACAGGACGCCTGGTGACATCACATACTACATTATACTCATATCACTGTGTGTGTGTATGTGATGATGTGTGATGTTTGTTTCCGTTGTAAATCAGCCGCACAGTCTGAGTGAAACAACTGCATCATGTTGTAATAAATCAGGATCAATGAGACGATGAAATGAAATCTCACGGTGCTGAAACGTTGTCTTGTTTTATTTCAGGATAAAATGAGTTTTGTCATTATATTAAACAGATAAATGAAAGTCGCTGTGATTAATAGTCGTCATATTAAAACTGAAACCACATCTTCCCATGAACTTTAAAAAAGGAAAGTTTTTACTTAAAAACATGATTTAACTGCAGCTGAAGAACAAAATGAATTAATAAAGAATAAAATAAAGAAAATAAAATCTGACTGAAAAAATAAAATAAATAAAAACAATGAGAAATCTTTTGTTTCCCTGTCTGTCAGCTGTGTGTGTGTGTGTGTGTGTGTGTGTGTGTGTGTGTGTGTGTGTGTGTGTGTCATATTAAGGAGATTTGCACCAGCGTATCCCTTACCCACAAATAACCGCTGACACACTTGGCATCATGGGAAATGAGTTTGATGACATCGGACGGAGCTGGGGGAGGGGTGACATGTCCTTGACTGTAGCACATCCATAAACACACACACACACTCTCTGACAGATGAGGAGGAGCAGCTCTCTGTTGTTCAGCTTGTTATAGAGCAACAACACAAGTGAAATGATGGATAGTAAGGTCTGACATTCCTGTTAGCATTAGCAATCTAAGCTAACATAAGCCTGTTGACATGTAAGATATATGATGAACATGATAAACATGCTAAGTGCTAGCTAGCATGCAGTTACATCATGAACATGTTTGGTGTTTAGAAGCAGCAGCTGAAGTTTGGACTGAGACGTTCAACTACGTTTCCTATGATGCTCTCTGCTCCTCCCCAACCAACAGGCTGTGTGTTTCGTGATGACTTAGAGATGCGTCTGTGGCCACCTGTCTGTCTGAGGGATGCAAGACAGAGATTCAGACAGACTGAGAGACAGACAGGAAGAGTGAGACAGTTATGCCACACAAGATAATCGAATGCAGACACAGGAGAGATATATAGGACTGGCAGGCAGGTGGACAGACATGCAGGTGAGGTAGACAGACAGGTGAGCTCAGTGCGCATAGTAGGCGGCCAGTCTTGCCGTGCAGGTTGAGGAATGTGTTTCTGATCCCACTTTTAACGCGACTGGGGCAGGATACAGGCAGAGGAACAAAGCTCCCCAGTTATTGTGAATACACACACACAATATCGCCCTGTGGAATAGATTATTCCTGGATATTCCACAATGCACTGCAACATGAGCCGGGCAGGATTGTGGGTTGGAGAGCGAGAGAGAGAGTGAAAGTGTCTGGCAGCTGGCCAGGGCGAGATGATGGGATGGATCGCCATGACGACACAGCCGCAATCTCCAATCTAATGGTTTTTGCGGTCAGGTGTTATTTTAGTGAGGTGTTGATCGAATATCTGTAAAGGATCACTTTGATGCAGATTTAATTTTAATTTAATAAAAATTAAGATCAAATTGTCGTTATTTATATTAATATACTGGTTTTGATTCAAAAAAGATCAGTTGAAGTTGCCTTCATTGAATTCACAAAATGAGTATTGACTTGATCCCTGACTTATGAAATTGTGATCTATTCAGGTAACTTATAATCTGCTTTAATGTGACATATTTGTAC
Organism: Datnioides undecimradiatus; assembly: GCA_008933995.1. Taxonomy (NCBI): domain Eukaryota; kingdom Metazoa; phylum Chordata; class Actinopteri; order Lobotiformes; family Datnioididae; genus Datnioides; species Datnioides undecimradiatus. Next base: position 1,295,168 of record WARS01000086.1, on the reverse strand, counting down.
TTTTACAGAGCAAAGATGCAGCAATATCATTTTCAGCAGAGTTTCAGTGAATGAAAGCGACATTTTAGTGTCTGTGTGGGACGTTTTGCAGCAGATGAAAGCGAAATGAGGAGGTGGAGCAGTTTGTTACAGTTAAGTCATGATGGAGGAGTGCAGGGTGGAGGAGGAGCTGAAAAAAGAGGCATGAAGGGGGAAAAAGGGTGATTTGGAAGAGGATGACGTGTTGATAAAGATGGAAAAGGACGGGTGGAGGCAGGAGAGGGTGGAGGAGGGGAATAAGGGCGGCAAGAAGAGTGGCACTAAAGGAGGGATAAGCTTTTAAAGTGGAGCAGTCCTCACGCCCTCCGTCTACATGTGGAAAGTCATAAATTGTAAATATTAAAGGTACAGTCTGTAGTTTTCTGAAGTCATGTGACCTCCTGCAGCAGCGTGGGATGCTGGGAGTTGTTGTCTTCCTGTCAGCTGGGACCTTCAGTGTTGATGGTTCAGGAGGTTTTTACTGGGAGCTGAATTCTCCACAGAGGTCTTCCTCCTCTGAAACAAACAGAGCCGCTGATTCAAACCCAGAGAAACACTGAATAAAGCAGTTCCACCTTAAAAACCACTGTTTCTCCCACGCTGTCGGCCGCACACGGGACGTCCTGAGGGGCGGCGAGCCGAGCTGCTGCTAACGTTTGCTCAGCTTGTTTCTGATAACTTCAGATCCAGACGTCCGACGAATGAAATCCTTCATCTGCTTCAGATACAGAGTTAAAAACAAGCAGCGGCTGAAAAGAGGAGCACAGAAATGTGTCTTACAGCTGATCCAGAGTCAGTTTATTGCTGCGACACACAGAAATGTGTCTACAGCCGATCCAGAGTCAGTTTATCAAGCTGCTGCTGACACACAGAAATGTGTCTTACAGCTGATCCAGAGTCAGTTTATCAAGCTGCTGCTGACACACAGACATGTGTCTTACAGCTGATCCAGAGTCAGTTTATCAAGCTGCTGCTGACACACAGACATGTGTCTTACAGCTGATCCAGAGTCAGTTTATTAAGCTGCTGCTGACACACAGAAATGTGTCTTACAGCTGATCCAGAGTCAAGTTTATCAAGCTGCTGACACACAGAAATGTGTCTGCCAGCTGATCCAGAGTCAGTTTATCAAGCCAAGGACACATTGGAAATGTGTCTTACAGCTGATCCAGAGTCAGTTTATCAAGCTGCTGCTGACACACAGACATGTGTCTTACAGCTGATCCAGAGTCAGTTTATCAAGCTGCTGACACAGTGTCTTACAGCTGATCCAGAGTCAGTTTATCAAGCTGCTGCTGACACACAGAAATGTGTCTTACAGCTGATCCAGAGTCAGTGTTTCATATTTTGAGTTTGAATCAATGATTATGGATAAATGCTGGAAATGTTCTTTAAAATGGTCGAAATAGATAAATAAATAATAAATAAACAGCTTTAACCAACATAAAAGTCCAGTTTCTGCTGCTTCGTGTGTCAGTAAAGCAGAACAGTGTGGGATAAACGATAACACCCAGTTCATAAACACGTTCATGCTGCACGGCTCCAGCGCCTCTATAATTACCAACCCAAGGACCCGTTTTAGTGCTGTTTAGCACCAGTTTTGTTTTGTGTGCAAACGGCTCTGCCCTGTCTTTAAAATTACATTTCTTCCTCCCCCACCCTGGCGCTCTCCCAGCCGCTCCACCCTCGTCTTCCTCCTCCTGTGATCCGTCCTGCTTCTATCAGAGGGAACAACCAGTTCTCTGCAGATCCAGTCTCTAGAGCCTGCACCCCCACCCACCTCTCACACACACACACACACACACACACAGTTTACTGCTCTGCACATGAAGCAGCTGTGTTTCGCTGCATGTTTTTACTATATTTATTATCGGTGTTATAGAGGCGGAGCAGCTGACCCGAGACGAAGACCACCTCCTCTGAAATCATAAAACATTCACCAGGAGGAGGAAGGAGCAGTTAACTATTCATACCAGCAGTGGTGCAGTTGTAGTATCTGATATAATCCCTCATTAAACGTGTTAAAGGGAGAGTCCGTGTTTTTTAAGAGTGAATGTTTCTTCAAATGCACCAGGGTTCATTGAGAAAAACAGTGATTTAAGCCTCCAGAACACAGCAGTTGCTGGTTTACAGCCGCATGCATCTGTGAATTTGTTTGTGCAGTGGTGCAGCTGTAGCGTCTGATATAACTGCTAATTAAACGGGACTTATTAAAGGGATAGTTGGTGTTTTTTAAAGTGGGACTGTGTGAGGGATCACTGCTGAACTGCTTCGTTTACATGCACCAGACTCCATTGAGAAAAAAGGTAATTTAATCCTGCAGAACACAGGAGTTGCTGCTCAGCTGCTGCCTCAGTTCATCGGTTTATTCGCGTTATTGTTCGACATCTGTGTTTTCAAACGGTTCATTCGATTCACAGAAGTCGCACAACAACACAAACAAACCGACAGACGAGTGAAATGAGATCTCAGATGCCGACGCTCGTCCTCCTCGGAGAGACGGACGGGTCAGGAGGACTTCTGAAGAGTCCTCTTGACCTCCGCTGTTTATCTCGAGGGTTTCTGCCGTCTGCTCCCTCCTTTCTTTCCTTCCTCCTCACATTCCTTCACTCCATCTCTCCATCATGCATTCCTTCACTAATATGCTTCATCTTCTTCTGTAGTTCCTCCTCCTTTTTCTTCTTCTTCTTCTCATTTTCTCTCTTTTAACTCCTTTACCACTTGTTGTGCTTGTGAACAGAGGCGTTCTGGGTAATGTGGTTATAGATTACAGGGTCATGCAGGTTCTGCTGGACCCGTACTGGTCTCTGCTCGAGCGTGCTGGTCCATGTCACTGGGCTGCGCTGGTTTCTGGTGGTCTCTGTTGGTTTGTTCTGGTTTTTGTTGGCTCCTGCTGTTCTGGATTTGCTCTGTTCAGTGTCAGGGGCCTGTGTGTGTGTGTGTGTGTGTGTGTGTGTGTGTGTGTGTGTGTTACTGCCCTCCTCCTGATAAGCAGAGTGAAAAAGGAGGTTATCTGCTCCCAGTGGAGCTCCCATTAAACCCACTCCTCTCCTCCTCCGCGCCTCCTGCGCCTCGAACTCTCACCGGCCACAAAATGTCCGTCTCGTGTGTGTGTGTGTGTGTGTGTGTGTGTGTGTGTGTTGAGAGCTGCCGCCCACACACTGATCTGCATCACACTGTTTTCCATTGAATGTAAAATCAGATCGTTTGTCTGCATCTGTTGCTTTCTGCACCTCCTCCCCATCGTCCCTCTGCTCCTGCTACTTCAGTACTCGTCATGTTGGATGATCAGTGTGGCGTTCATATGTCACATGACCTGCTGTCACTGTAGTAGTCATTGACCGCAACTGGTTTGCTACTTCTCTGCTATTTGTGGCGTTAAAGTCCTGCAGCTCGCTGGCAAACGCAGGATGCAGGAGGAGTGCAGGTGATTAACAGAAGCAGGTACAGACAGGAAACATAATGCAAACAAACAAACAAACAAACAAAGTGGTGGTAAACTGCACCAAATGTCACAATCATTTAGTTTTACCTCAATTACAATTAAAAATATATGTATATATTAACCACGAGCACTCAGATTTACCCTGAACGCATCACATGCATATTATGTGCAGATGCTAGAATTTACCGATGTTCCTCAAACGCCTCGTACGCTGCAGCTGCTGCTCTCAGCTCAGCTAACTTAGCTTCATCCTTCATTAAACAGTTAATTAATTAAAATTCAAACTGACGGCAGTTCAGCTCAAACACTCACAGCTTTCATCTTCCGCAGTGTGTTTACACAGATCTGCCTGTTAGCTTGTTTTAGCTTGTAGCTTAGCGGTTAGCGGTAGCTTCTGATCTGGTTCAAAGCACTGCAAAGAGCGTTTAGAGTGAGCATGACGCCTCTGATCCAGATAAATATCATGCAGCTGCAAATCTGCATTAAAGCATATCGTCAGCCTAATAGCATATCTGCCTAACTCAAATTCAATCCAAATGAGTTAGGCAGATATGCTATTAGGCTGACGATATAAGAATGAAATAAAATGGCTTTAAATTCTGATTTTAACAGTTTTGTCGTTACAGCATCGTTTTCTCTGACTTTGCTTTGACAAATTCGAACAATTCAAAGTCCCCGTTTAGTTTTTTTCTGCATGTTTGTTCTTCGTCAGACCTGAATCCTGGATCTTCTGTCTGGTTCATGTAAAGTTCAGTTCATTCATTTGTTCCTCCTCTGTGTGAAGGTCACAGACAATGAGAGCACAGACAGGACCTCTTTCTTCCCCGCTCCTCCGTCCGTCTCTGCCCGGCAAATTAGAGCTTAACTTCATTAAAATGACTCAGTCTGATTGCACGAGAGCCGAGCCGAGCTCCCTCAATGTGTCGCTGTGAGTTGTCGAGCGTTCCCAGGCGTCTGGAGCGACAATCGGCCCATCTGTCCGCTCGCACGCACACACAGCGGCCATTCAGAAGTGGATATGAGGGAATAATCACGCTGTTTATCTGAGAATATCACATTCACCCTGAGGCCGTTTGGCCGCTGTGCCGGCTCCGGCGTCGACCTTTACAGTGTGTGAGGAGGAGCTGGACGAGATGTATCGATATTATCCTGATATCAGGATCATGATGAGAGCAGATCGTCTCAGATTTACAGTTTTTGACATAAATGTTTGTGTTTTCCTGGTTTTAAAGGTTAGATCACATTGAAGAGAAGCTCTCGCAGCTGTTCTGGTCACATTGTTGATCATTATTTACCAAAAATCTCCAATGTTTTGCGATTACATCAGTAATTATCCCACAGCATTGTCTCATTTTGGATGCATTTGGTTGTAATTCTGATGGTATTTGATCCTTTTCAGCCAGAACATGGAGAAACTTTGCAAAGTTGACTTCCAATGATTTTATCCTGAGATAAACCTGAAGTTTAACCGTAACTCAGGTCGTCTGATGAACGTAGAGACGTGACAAAGGATGCACAGCAGGAAGCAGACACACATTTGTACGAACGTCTGTGCAGCTCCAGCAGATTTGTCTTAATTTGTCTGGAAAAAGGCAGAAAAACTAGATTTAAAGTTGATTTTTCTTAAAAGCAAAGTGAAGTTGAGCTGCAACAAAACATCAGTTTAATGAATGAATCATTAATTAATCAGTCGTTTAGTGTCTCTCAGGACCTGACAGAGTGCATCTGAAGAACCAGCTGATGCAGTCAAAGCAGGATATCCACTGTCAGTCAAGCCGGAGAAGCCAAACATCGCTTCCTAACACGACTTTAGACGTCAGAGCTTCGTTAAAAATGTTTGGAATAATGAATTAATGCTTCAGTGTTTTAGTTTAGTTTCTGACTGAAAAAGTGGAAAAAACTGTTTTGCAGACACCTGCACTGACCGCTGATCGTGTTGCGTGTCTGCAGAAAGCGATGAACTGAACCGATGAGACCGAACAGGCCTCCTTCGTCCTGCACAGCTGATCATTCACTCGTTAGACACTGGAAACCGTCTTTAAACACGAAGCGCTTGGTTTATTTAAACCCAAACCTCTGGGATGCCTTCACTGCTGCTTTTGACAGTAGATGATTTGTTTGCGCCGCCCGACCACCGTCAGTGCGCGGCTCAGATCAGCTGAACTCAGCGCGGCCTCATGTTAAAACAGAGAAATCTGGAGCGTCGCGTCGCAAACACGCAGCAATCTGCCTCCAAACAGAGATTTCCACTCTCCAGAGCCCGGCTCAGCATTTGTTCATCTGCAGGTTCTGCAGGATAACACGCAGCGGGGGGGATGGGGGGGCGGGAGGTTCGGGGTCCCGTCTGATTCGTGTGCGTCCTCCGCCCGTCTGTCGGTGCAGAGGGTGGAGAGGCTGTTTGTTTGAACAGGGAGGAGAGCGGCCAGGCGGGGAGGCTGCTCTTGGCCGCCGGCTCCGGTTGCATAATGGCAGGAAGGCAGTGGGAGAGTTTGGACTGGGAACGAGGGGCGGGGATGGGGGGGGAGCTGTGGCGGCGGTCGGGTTTTGAGTTTAGACTCTGGTCCAACCTGTGATTTGTCCCTCGTCGCTTCGTTAGACGGTCCCGGCTGATTCAGGCCAAACAGCGAGCGAGGTCACGGCTCCAGCCCAGACCTCTATCAGCCGGTGCGTGGAGGGAGGCTGAACGCTGTCAGCTCTCTCTGGGCGGGTTTAGGTGAAATCACTGGTTTGTGACGTGAAGACCTGATCCTCACTGAACTCCTGAACTCAGAAGTTTGATGCTTGGATCGCTCAGAAATCAAGACAGTGTAGCGTGGCATCGCTTTTGATGCTACTTAATGATAAAAACGGTCTGAAATGATAAATAAATGTTTAATATTTCAGTTTCTGACGCTTAAAAAGTGGAAAAACAGTCAAATTCAATCCAGTTTGTGTCATTTCACGCTCCAGTCTGCGGGTGATTTGTTCACTTTAACAGTGGGGATACATACCCACAATGCACCACAGCGTCTGGTTTAACATTATGGTTCAGTTTTATTTGAAATATTTAATTTTCTGTGTCCTTGAATCAGGTTTGAGTGTCTCTGTTAAAAGATGCTGTGATTTTGACTGATTTGCTTTGATCTTGTTGTGAAGGTGTTTTTGTTTATTCATCAATAAACATGTTGTTGAGCTACTTCCTTTAACTGAATCACACAGTTCGGCTCCTGAATGCAGCAAAGATCGACCGACCATCAGCTCCGAACGATGCAGCGACCTCCAGATCAGACAGAAACAATCAATCGACGATCAGACGATCCCTGTTTGACTGCAGAGGCCCCGAGGCTTCAGTTAATTCTGTTATTTAATATAAATATTGATTGTTTCTTAAACAGGAAGTGAGAGTTTTATTCTAAGAGGTAAATATCCTTAAAGAGGGGACCCAATAATAAAAGTCTGAGACGTATTTTATGGCATCGTCTGCTCGTCTCTTCAGTTTAATGTCTGAATATGTAAATTAGCGCCATCCTTACTCAGGTTCAATCCGTGGAAATACATAAAGTGACGCGTTGGCAGCAGCCGCGACTTCACACCGTGTCGTCTGGTGTTTGTTTCATCGTGGGAACCGTTGAAGGGACTCGAGGCACCGACTCAAACACTCGGACGCTCGAGTGCGGCTGAAACAGAGAGAGGAAGCGTTGATGAAAGCGCCGCTCAAACACTGAAACTGTTACGCAACGTTTGCTGCCTCCTTCTCTCCTCCTCTCCTGCCTCCTTTCCTTCTGTCCTCAGTCCCTCCTCCCTCTCCTCCCTCTGTCTCTCAAGTGTTACTACAAAGCCTGTGTGTGTGTGTGTGTGTGTGTGTGAGAGAGGAGCTACGTCAAACACACTGCAGTGTTATGAGACTGGAGTGGAAGTCATCACTGGATTTTATGTGGCAGCCATAAGAAAAACAGACGAGTGTGTGTGTGTGTGTCTGTGTGTCTGTGTGTGTCTGTGTGTGTGTGTGTGTGAGGCTGATGCAACACTATAATATCTCCATTTCCTAGTCGAACAAAGGATGGCATGTGTCCTCGGCTGTGTCTGATGGAGGACACACCCACCCACACACACGCAGCACTCAGGACCCTCATTGATAATTGATAGATGGCAGTTGCATGCTTAACAGTACATGGTGTGTGTGTGTGTGTGTGTGTGTTAGTAAATGCTAAGTGCCTCCTGAGCTGTGTGTACATTGGTGGAGTGTTTAACAGCTCAGGTCTCAACAGAAACGTACAGTAGCTGTAAATAAAGGGTGCTGGGGGTGTGTGTGTGTGTGTGTGTGTGTGTGTGTGTGTGAGACCATGTAGCGCTCACACACGCATAAAGGAACACGCTAACATGAACGGATGATTAATTCATGGCGAAGTTATCAAATATGGATCTGCAGAAATACTCCACACACCGAAGAGCCCTGAACGCCACACGGCTCAGCCCTGGTGTCGTCTGCTGCTGCAACTGATCAATAAAGTTTTTTCAATACAAATCACCAAAAACAGCATAAAGTAAAGCTGCAGTGATCAATTAGTGTATGATCCTCCATCTAATCATCAATATCATTAAAAATATTGTTTTACACTATTTTTTTAATGTTTTTATTCAAATATTCAGTGAATATTTGAATAAAAAGCAACAAATCCACTCACAAAATAGATAATATCCTGTTTTTCATTATCATGACTCAGAATGAATTGATTACTGATCAATACGTTGATGGTTTGATGGTTTTGATCTGTTTTATGATCATTTGTCCCTTTTCATGCTTCCGAGCAGCAGCTGGAGGCATCATGGTTTTCCAGCTGTTTCGTACGATAGCTCAGGAACGCCCTGAGGGAACTGCTTTAAATTTGCTGCAAACGTCCTTTTGGACTCAAGGATGAACTGGTCAGCTGCTCAGGGTCAAAGGTCAAGGTCGTTGTGACATCATATCACGAGTGTGAATGTGATATTTTTTGGATGTTTTAAGGGAACTGCTTCAGATTTGACACGAACGTTAGATTCAGTGACGAACTGATTAGATTGTGGGGGTCAAAGGTCACGGTGTCAGATCACAGAAGAGATGCACACATGTACGTTGAGCTGCAGGACTGACGGGTGGACTGGAGGTCAGAGACACACCTGAGGCTGAGATCCTGTTGGATCAAAGCTGAAAATGATTTGTTCACTTGAACAGGGCGGATAAATACCCACAATGCATCACAGCGTCTGATTTAACATATGATTCAGTTCAGTGTTAAAATATTGAATTTCCTGTGTCCTTGATCAGGTCTGAGTGTCTCTGTTTGCTTAAAAGATGCTGTGTTTTGATTTTGACTGATGTGATTGGCTGAGCATGGTCACGTGACTCCCGAGTTACTCCTGAGTTTCCTGTTCTGCTAATAATGATCAATAACTGATCAGTTAGAGGCGCAGGTGCTGATGGGATGGTGTTGGTTTTGTCTTGTTGTGAAGGTGTTTTTGTTTATCAGTAAACGTGTGTTGTTGTGTTTTGCTGTGTTTAACTGACTCGGTGAGTTTCTCTGACTCTGGTTTCTTTGTCTCCGCTGAATCTCAGCTCTGAAGCAAACAACTCGCCCGAGTGAGCAAATGCGACCACATGACTTATTGATGGCGAGCGGCGAGGACTATCCACCGACTGGTGCCTCAGTTTGGTTTCAGCGATCGTCTGACTGGTTTGGTTTGATGGAGCAATTAAAAACAAACAAACAGAGAAAACAAAGTGACAGAAACAACAAAGACTTAAATTCACACTTTACACTGAGGCAGATGTTAATTTATTGCATCATTATTAAGATAAATGCATATTAATTTCCTGTTCACATGTTCAAATTGCATAAAAAATGATATTTCCCTCTCAGGTTTGATGCATGTTCATACTGTGACTGTTTTTGTTCAAATTACACTTATAAAAATCAAAATAAATCATAAAACATAGAATTCTAACCCCTTCTTTGTGCCGACACCCGAACATTTCACAGATAAAAACAAACGTCACATGCACGCTGCTGCTGTCGCCTCTAACGTATCCCAGAATGCATCATTTCCTGTGTTTGCACCGGGTGGTGTGAGAGACCCAGGGTCAACCAGCTGCTACAGACACGTTACACAATAGTAATTAATCCTGGACAGTCGCGTGTGTGTGTGTGTGTGTGTGTGTGTGTGTGTGTGTGTGTGTGTGTGTGTGTGTGTGTGTGTGTGTTGCTGGACTAATTGCAGTTATAAAGCTGTGTTATTACTGTCCTGTTCCGGCAGCCATGTTGGATGTCCTCCTGATGTGGCAGCAGCTGATTGGATATTAGGATGTTTATATTTTTATTTTTAACAAACAAGCTTCATTGTGTATAAACTACAGAGTTTACAAACGCCCCACATACAGTAAATGCACCATATTTGTGCAGTAATTTGTAACACATATAATATATAATACAGCTTTAGCAACAAGAGTTATGCTAGCAACTCTGCAATGCTGTACTTTTGAGCTAACATGACATGCTAACATGCTAGCTGTGACAATGCTAACATGCTGAGGCTGATGTTTTGGACACTTTAAAATGTTGAACTGATGATGTTCAGGGTCACTGAAGGTATCACAAGGTGCATGTCAGGTGTCAGTGCAGCTGGTCCAGCAGAAGTTGAGATGTTAGCCCATGATAACCTGACATATTAGGAGGAAACGTTGACCTGCTGGTGGCGCTAGAGGGAATATCGGAGCAGCACTGATGTTGCTAGGGTTGATCCTCTGGGCACCATGAACACCTGTGTCAGATGTTAATGAAATCGATTCCTTAACTGTTGAGATATTCCACTAAATAAGTTAAAATGCATCTGCTTTGGAGGTTCCTCTGGAGGAACGTCAGTCAGGTTCATCCTCTGCGGACCATGAACGTCTCTCAGAAACCAAATAAATGTCGAGACATTTCAGAAAACCGCTCTCACGTCTGAAAAACAGCTCAGTTTCGTATGTCGCAGATGAGCTCACTGCCGTTCGAGCGCCTCTGATCTCATCTCCACCTGTTATTGACGCGTGATCTGGCGTTCGGGTTCACACCTGCGATCAATTAGCGTGCACGGTTGTGATTGGGTCTGCAGATGCTAAAGCTAATTAGCTTAATTCGTACGACAGCGTCTGAGCTGCGCAGGTGATTCGCTCGCTTTGTACCTGATCTTTAAAAGATCTCCGGCTGCAGATCCGGCGCTCGCAGATGGAAAAACGAGGTTCATGTCTCAGTTTTTCCTCGCCACACCCCCCCGACCCCGTCTCTCTCTCTCTCTCTCTCTGTTCCATTCACACATGTGCTCGCTCGCCCTCTCTCTTTCTTTCAACCAGCTCCCGAAGTGTGATCTCATCCCCTCCGACTGCTGACACATTCCTCCGCTTTCAGCCTTTTATTCCCTCTGCCTTTTGTCATCTGTGTGTGTGCCTGTGTGCGCGTCTGTGTGCATGCATGTGTGCGTGTGTGCGTGTGTGTGTGTGTGTGTGTGTGTGTGTGTTGGATATTCTCTCACATGACGGAGCACAGAGGCCCCGGAAACTGACTGAATGGTTTTATCTCATCCAGCTTAAGACCTGGCTGGAGTCCGGTGTGTTTGTCTGTCTGAGTGTGTGTCAGTGGGTGTGTGTGTGTGTGTGTGTGTGTCAGTGTGTGTTGTGTATATTCAAGAGTAACCTGCATCACACAGCAGCTTCGGTCTTTCATCTGGGGAAAGGGATTTAACTGTTTTGCATGTTCGGTCTCAGGATGCTAATGCTAACTAGCTTAACTTGGGTCCATGTCTCAGTTTGTACTTCATGTTTTTGTTTGCATGAAACTTCTGATTATCAGTGTTTTTAATTTAAATCATATTTATTACTACAGCATCTTTAATCAATATGCAGAACAGCAACATGGGTGCAGTTAAACCCGATGTCAGAGAGCTGAGTTTGTAAAACTGCGTCATCATTGTAACAGAGGTGCTTTTATTTTGAAGGATGCCTTTATTTTGTAACCCACGGCGCTCAGATTCTGTCCAGATCTTTGATTTCTGTCGTCGTGGACGCTGCTGATGGATCTGTGCTCGGGGGCATGTGTGCACGCCGCGTCCTCTGCTGTGCATGTGTTTGCTGCGATGAGGCAGCAGCTGGGGCTTGTGTTTCCAGGCTCTGCATCACTGTTTGTCCTCTGGTGGAAGGACGGAGCAGCCTGCCAGAGCTTAGTCACCTCCGCTCAGATGGCTGCAGGCTTTCAGCCCCGTTTGCATCTGCACGTTCGCAAGCAGCACGGTGTCACCTCCACAGAGCAGCTCTGATACCCGACAACACGTCGTCTTATCTTATTTGAAACATCTGCGTCTGTTTGAAACTGTCTGAATGTTGACGTCTGGCGCAGAAAGTGAATTAAAACAGTTTGAGTCTGAGATTATTAATAAAACCTGGACAGTAAACAGGGACGGTGATGTCTGCAGAGAGTCTGCAGCTCTCTGATTATGAAACATAAACAGCAGAAGCCCGTCAGGTGCTCTTTCTTCTTCTTCTTCATCTTTTAAAGGAAAACTCAAGTTATTTTTGATTCTTGTCCAGTTTTCATTGTTTTGTCCATCTTTCAGGAGTGTAACACACGTCATATCCACAGTTTTCAGATGACCAGCCTGCAGGTTTTACCTTGAACCTCCCGGCAGAACACCGGCTGTTGTTTATCAGCTGCCGCAGCTCATGTGGCGTCGATGCTCCGCTGTATGGCAGGATTACAGTTTCCTGGTCAGTCGCGGCCAAGATGAAGCTGGACAGTAAACAACTCTGCTGAAATTGTTTGATTAAAGTCTGGTTTGTCTGCTGAAACACTTCAGATTCATAATTTAAGATAAGATCAACTGAATGTGTTGATTAGCATCCAAGACAGAGCGTCTCCCTGCAGAGTGACACCAAATCAGCAGCTGCAGGAGTGTTTGCCTCTGTGGATCAGAGAGACCAGACTCAGTTTAACAACTTCAGGATTTGAGCTTCTGGTTGAGGAGTGTGAGCTCTGCTGTATCTGTTAGCTAACTGACGGGGATGCTGCATGACGTTAGACTGGCACCGAACTCAAAACAGATGAAGATAAAACCTTTAAAATGAGAAGCATCCCACCTCGAATCACCCTGTTTTTCCATAAACATGAATACAAATATTAGAACAGCTCCCTTCGTGCTCTGCTTCACGGTTTCACACCCTCATGGTGCAGATGCACGAGGCTCATCGATGATATTTGACTTTTGGATTTTCTTGTTGTTGCTGAAATCTCTCAGTCTGCGGGAGCCGTCGGTCAGTCTGTCGTGTTTTTCTGCAGGGCTGGTATCAAAGTGTTCACCGATGGATCGTTAATGACGTTCGTGTTTGTTATTTTTATTGTTTCCTCATTGGAGTGATGCCGTTTCCTGGTCTGCAGGTGGCGCTAAAGAGCAGGAATTCGCCAACAAAGACAGTCAGGTTTGGTTTGCAGTGGGATTGTTTCAGCAGACGTCTGTCGCAGGGTCGACGTCTGCAGCCAGGTCGCCTGCTCCTGCTGCTCCTGCTGCTCCTGCTGCTCCTGCTGACCTTTGACCCCTGAGGTTTAAGGTGACACATGTCCGAGACTGAAGCTGAGAGACGAAACGGACAGTGTGTCGGCAGATTGACGACTGGATTACTGATCATTATCACCAGTGTAACTGCGTGTGGTCGGAGTTGGTGGAAAATGGAAAATTTCGGGGACGAAACGAGAGAAAAAACAACCAAAAAACAGTTTCTGAGTCTGATTTTAAAGAATTAGCGGCACTAAAAAGAAGCGAGCGCTGTTGTAAGAGGAGAAGAGTGTGTGTGTTTGTGCTAGAGCGTGCGTGCAAATGCGCTTTCGGTCCATTGCTTCATTGATTTATCAGTGTAACCATGGCAACCGCTAAATGCATTAGCAGTTAACCTTCTCAGATAACCCAGTTAAACGGAGCAGAGGCGCCGACTGTCCCCGCAGAACCTCGCAGCGCTGCTCCACCGGGGATCATTTGTATTATTTATGATGTTTATTATATTTTCTGTCCATGTTCAGAGAAAATCAGTTCATTTCACTCGACTGATACACTCGATGCGTGGTCTCAAACCGCAGCAGGTCGGGGTGTCGTGGGTGAAACAGGAAGCAGAGAGGCGTCAGCTGCCGTGTGTAACACTAACGCGATTAGCTGGAGACGGGAGGAGCCTGAAACTCTTCTTCTTTGTGTCTTTGTGCTTTTCATGTGTCGCTCTCTCCCCTCGAAACAAAGCTGAGGCAGGAAGTTAATCACGGGTCCGCCTGCACGCCGCCGCTTCTACTGTCAGATCATCAGAGGATTAAACAGGAAGAGGGAAAAATGGTTCAAAGGAGCATTCAAAGGCTCAAAAGGTCATAAATTCATAACCTGGTGTTAAAGGTGTCAAGCTAATGAGGCTAACGAGGCTAGCGTGACATCACCTATGTCAGTTCGCATGAATGGAGCAATCTGATTGGCTCAGACGTGGACAGATGTGCATAAACAATGTGTTTTGGTGGTTTTCATTGGCTGCTGCAGTGTTTCTGCCTCCTCCAGACGCTGAGGCGTGACCTCACTGTGGTGGACGGTTTCCATGGTTACTCCCTCGCGTTTCGTGCGTCCGTTTGATGCCGTTTTACACATTTTACGAGGCCGTGAATCCAAATTAGCGGAGCAGGGCGGAGCTGTCGGAGCTGCTGCAGCTTCAGTCCGAGCCTCATTCACAGGCCTGAGAAAAGCTGCAACTGAGGTCATCTCAGTTTCATCTCATCAAATGTTAGTGTTCAGTGTTTAGTATCAGTAAAAATGAGACTTTAGTTCTTATTTTACTTTGATTTAATTGCAAACTCAGTATCTTCTGTTTTATTCTTGCTTTTAATTAATTAATTAATCATTCCATATAATCTTTTACTCATAAAATCTTATGTCTATATTTTTATTTATGCTCTCTGCTGTTATTTTACTTCTTATTCTCATTGTTTTTGTTTTCTCATTTCTCATTAAGGAACCTTCTGATCATGTCTCCTCAGCTCTGATTGGTTCTCGACTGAAATCAGATTATTTTCCATGAAACTTGACGTCAACAAAACTGTTTTCTTGTTGTTCTTGTTGTTGTTTATCAGCACTTTCAGACTGTGATGGGAGGGTTCGTGTTTTTATGTCTGTGTTTGTGTTTGAAACGAGTGGAAGCGAAGCAGGAAGCGAAGCAGGAAGCGAAGCAGGAAGCGAAGCAGGAAGCGAAGCAGCGGCGAGGCAAACGGACCTGAACGCGGTGCTGATGATGAACGCAGCCTTCGCTCTCATGATAAAAGTCTTTCTAGGATAAAAACGTGTTGATCGTTGACATCTGCAGTGCGACAGATCTGCAGCCTGTAGCCCTCGCTTCCTGTCCCGCTCCTCCTTGGACCTGTGCTGGGACGTTGCCGCCGGCGACGGACGGCGACTGCAGCTCGGCCCTGCTAACGTTGAGCCGCCGTGTTTGATGGTGTCGGGTCAGATAACGGCTGCTGCCCTACATGGCTCCGCATGGCCTACATAAGACTGCAGAGGAGGAGGCTGTGATGGATGACTTCCTCCTCCAACACACACTCACGTGTCCTAAATATACATATACACCTGTGTGTGTGTGTGTGTGAGAGCTATCTTTAAAGGACACTTAAGTGAAGATTGACCCAACCTTGAGCAGAAGTGTGTGTCATACAGAAGTTTGACAGGTCTACACACACACACACACACACACACACTCGATCGCTGTCACAGCTGCCGCCATTTTAAACTTTCCTCTTTGTTCTGACACAAACACACCTTTAGATGAATAAGTGCTGCAGGCTTAGGTGTGAAACTGTGTGTGTGTGTGTGTGTGTGTGTTGTACAATTAATGGAGAGTTCAGGGTGAGGGGGTTGCGGCTGCAGAGCGGCAGCGGCGGCGTGGGAGTTTTGAACGCAGCTCGGGGACTCGGCTGGGTTTCCATGGCGTTGCCATGGTGAACAATTGATACTTGAATGGCAAAATTGTCAAAACCGCTAAAAATACAGAGGATTGAAAACGAGGCGCTGAGATCCATCTGTTTTCTCTTCCTCCATCTGTGCTGCAGAGCCGCGTGCAGCCGCCGCTCCCCGGCTCAAACTGTTTCATTTCACCCAAAATCTCAGAACTGCAGCGGCTGCGATGCAGGCCGCCACCGACACCGAACACTTCCGTCCGTCTCCCCAGTTCTACAGAAGTGTTTCAGACTGTTTTTGAATATCTGAGTACTTTTAACTGCTGGTACTTGACTACTTTGACTTCACCTTTAAACAGTTTGCATGTGTTTGTATTAAAATGTAGCTTAAAACTCACATTGAACTTAACTTAGAGACGTTGATCAGAGTAGCAGCTGAAGCAGCAGCGCCCCCTGCAGGTTGATGGCCCAGAGTCATCTCTGTTGTTTTAAAGCTGGTCCAGAAGCGTTAACTTCCCCTCTGTGATTCTTCTTCTGAAGTGAATCTTTATTGTTCGCGCCTCAGTTCGCTGCTGTAAACGTCTCTGTAATTTGGCTCCGCTGTCAGTGAAGTTTTTCTCCCCGCTGAAGCTCCGGAGGAGAGTCTTTGTGCCGCTGTCGGCAGCTTGACGAGTGGGCCGGCGACACAATGCATGCTGGGACAGTGGTAACCATGGAGACCTGTGGTTTTGACTCGATAATGTCCGTCTTTCAGTGAGGACTCAGAGAGGAACGAGAAGAAAAGCATAGTTCAGCAGAGAGGACGTGTTTGTGTTACAGGGCGGCCGTGTTCATGAAAATGATTTTATATGAATAAAGCTGCACTTTAATACCTGCACATGTCTTTAACATGGATCTCCAGGTTTTCAATGTGAACCTGTTAGCATTAGCCTGTTAGCATCCCATGAAGTTCATATTTACAACCCTTTAAAACAATCCAGCTGCTGAGTTTAGCATTAGCTTATGCTAGTTAGCGATAGCTAATGAAATCTGCTGGCACAGCTGTCGTTCCAGCTGAGAAAACAAGCTGTTGTCGTCTGGAAATGCAAAGCTGCAACGTTTGTGGAGAATCTGCAACTTTTATGATCTGATGTGATCAATTTTACAATTTTGAGACCTGTCGAAAGAGGCAGTTCATTTATTTTAAGTGATAAAACAAGTGATAAACGTTCTGTTGTTCGACCTGGACTCATGTTATTGTGTCCAAACAGTTGCTGAAACTGGTGCAGTGTTGATCAGCTGTTAGCAGGAAACAGGAGGACTGCACGCTGTCAGCGTTCGTCCACTGAAAGTGTTTCAGACTCAGATTGCTGTTGTTGACATGATGAACCAGAGTCTGTGTGTGTCACAGCTCAGCTCTCACAGGCCGCCTCTGTCGGGTCAGGACGCGCTGAAGTCGCGGCTAGCTGTCGCTCCAAACGGACGCTAACGCTCCCGTCCACACGCTGTCGCTGCTGCCCATCGGCTCTGCAGGGAGCAGTGTAACCGGGATGACTACTGGCAGCCAGAGAAGAGAAGAAACCCTGAACCAAAGCACAACTTCCTGAAGAAACATGCTGCTGCAGACTGGAGAGAGCTGCTGCAGACAGGCTGCAGCTAATGCTATCAGCTAAAGCTACTGTGCTGAGCTGCAGCAGGACACAGAGGAGCAGGTTTCATCATGTGGACAACAACAACCTGAGTCTGTCAGAGACACACACACACTGTCAGTGGACGGACGCTGACAGCTGATCAACTGAAGCAGTTTTACTGATTCAGACACTGAAACAGGATGATAAGCATAGTAAGAGAAGAGATGTTACACATGGCGGCATTCATCAGAGAGCGAGCGAGGGTGGAGAGAGCTTTAATAAGAGCCAATTGTAGCAGAGGATGCTGGGAGGTGAGAGAGGTGGGAGGAGGATGTGGGCGAGAGAGAGAGAGAAGTGATGCTGAAACAAAATGTGATGCAACTAATGATTTTATGTTAATTATCATATAAAGTCCAGATTATCATCTCGACTGACGATTGATCAGTGATTTTAGAGTCTTTTCTGACTCAAAAACTAACTGAACTGCAGTTTGATTAATTGATTATTGATTGCAGCTTGAATTTCGACTGATCATTTTTAATGTGCTGGAAGATCATGATGCTTCTTCTCCCCTGTTTCTTTTCTGTCTCCATCCTTCATGTCTCCATCCATCGTCCCGTCCTCTCTCTATTTCTGTGCTT